>LKNJ01002456.1:0-38573 GCA_002120245.1 Maccullochella peelii
ACTATGTTCTGCTGCTGTAATAAACGTTTCAAACGTGAGTGAGCTGCAGTAAAACGTTGTCATCCTCCCACAGAGTGATGTGATCAGGAAACCTCAGGGTCAGATGGAGGTCAACGCCACCAGCAGCATCACCCGTGGAGAGGGAAAACAAGTTCTCCAGGTATTCAACCCTTATTCTGAGAGTTTTGTCCACCATTAAATACATATATCTACTCAAACTAAATGACATCTGGTCAGATCTTGACCCCTTTAATCACAGAGTACAGTAGCACAATAAAGGAGGATTCAGATTCCCTTACTCATCCTCACCTTCACTCTGTTTTTTGTTGTTGTGTGCAGATAGTGACAGGGAAGCGTGTGTACTACCTGAAGGCGGACTCTCCTAACCTGCTGGAGGAGTGGCTCAGAGTGCTGCAGAGCGTCCTCAGGGTGAAAGCCGCCAGTCCTCTCTTCACACAGCCGGACATTCGCCCCGGCATGAAGGGACTGCTCATCAAGGTCCAACGACTTACTCAAACTTTACAAAAAAAATTTTAAAATACATAACTTTACCAAAAATGAAATGGTGGCTTTGTGTCACTCACATTTCTACATCTCATATATATATATATTCACATATTTCCTGTTAGATCCTAACTGTAGTCACTGCAGTTACTGAAATTTGTACTTGCTCTCCGGCAGGTGAAGCACGGCTACTCTAAGCGGGTTTGGTGTGCTCTAATTGGCAAAACCTTGTATTATTTCCGCAGCCAGGAGGACAAGGTAAGATTCAACATAAAGTCATAAGATTCACAGGATGTAGAGGCAGAACTGTAATGCTCTCATCAGGGTTAATATTACTGAGGTTTTACCTGAAGTGACGCACTCTTCTTGGGAAACTGCATGGCATCTGTAACCCCTTTTAAACCCAAGGCCCAAAAATATATGCAATGTCAAGCAATAAATCTGAGTGAATCCATGAGAAAAAGATGTAACCTTTTATGTGTGTGTGTGTGTGTGTTCATGTTTGTGTTCCCAGTTCCCCCTGGGTCAGATTAAGCTGTGGGAGGCCCGGGTGGAGGAGGTAGACAGGTCCAGAGATTCAGATGACGACCTTAAGTCGTGTGGGCGGGGCTTACAGGCGGCCCCTTTCACCATCGCCATCCACCCGCAAGAGCAAGGGCCGACCTACCTGCTCATCGAGTCCCGCCACGAAAAGGTCAGCGTCACTCTGAGAGTCAGTCTTTTTTCCAGTGATCAGGACAGTGAGTTTCTGTATGTGGTGCTCTTTTATTGTCTGCTGCAGCCACAGTGCCTATCACAGGTCACATTCATGCTCTTCTGTTTATTCTAAACAAACCAGAAAGGAAACCTATCTTGCGTGACCTCTGGTGCATCACAACACTTTTTTCCCTCAAGAATATTTTTATTGAATTTTAAACAAGTAAACAAGATTTACACAGGAAATTTGCAGAGTACACAGCGGGTATGCCGAGTTAACAGAGCACCTCTATGAGAGAGGAGCCCATCATGTAAGCTTATTCCATATATAGAAGGGTACTTCGTCCATGGAGTAATACCAGAAGGTGCTGGAAGTTGGGTTACGTACTTAGAAAGGAAAGAAAGAAAAATAAATAAAAGAAGGGGGATTTAGATAAACGTATACAGATTATATTACTGACAGAAATGAACAGAGAGACAAAAGACATGAAGAATGTGAGGGAATAAATCTTTAGTTTGACTGGAGTATTTCTGGAAAGGTCCCCACACCTTTTGGAACTTTTTATCGGTTTAGCGCAGCAAACGTAAATGCTTTCCTAAAATTGATCACTGATGTTAATGTGTGCGTCCCTGTAGGATTCGTGGCTGTACCATCTGTCTGTGGCAGCCGGCACCACGGTGGGGAAAGTCGGCACCGAGTTCGAACAACTGGTGGGAAAACTCTTCCAAATGGATGGAGATCCAAGTGAGTCCTACAAATTATTTCTTTTTTTTGTTGTGTCTTTGATTTTGTTTTACTAATAGCTCACTGCATCTATTTCTAAATGTGTACATTATATTACATCACATATAGTAAAAATTGCTAATATATACAGGCCTAAATGAGATGATCTGATCATGAGATTTGAGTGTTTTGACGATTTACCTTCATCAGCATCATCATAAACCAAAGACCTCGACTCAAAGACTTGAATCAGTAACCCGGATCATGTTTTCTCCTCCTTCAACTACCCACTGGACGCTGTTACAAAGATGTCACAGCTCTAAATACAAATCAGTGAATTCATTTGTTCTTTTTTTCTATTTAACATGCAAAACAACATGTGGAAAAAGGTACTGGTGGACATACTTTAGAATAGCCTCCATATTGATTTGAGGGTGTTCATACTGTATATATACTTTATTTTGAAAAGGATCTTAAATGGCTCAATAGTTATTTTAAATGTCTCTTCTATTCATCTAGTGTCTTATTTGTTTCTGTTTGTTTGTTATAAATGTTTTAATCTCAGCTTCTCTCTCTGTGTGGAGCACATTGTATTTTATTCATTTATATGATTATTATTGCCTTCAGCTACTGGTCTGTCTCTCTGTCTTACAGACTCTCAGATCTGGAGACATCCCATGTTGTGCTTCAGTAAGGAAGCTCTGTCGTCTCCTCTCACCACCCTGCCTTCACAAGCTCTGCAGACAGAGGCCGTTAAACTCTTTAAGGTACACACACACACACACATGCACACACATCCTGTGATAAATCAGAAAATGTTATAGCTTACACAGTTTTACTCCATAGAATAAATTATTTAACCAGACTTTTGAGCGCTGTGCAGAATGTTACTGTGGAAGCTCAAGTCTTTGTAATCTGTATTAACAAGCACAATTGAAACTCAAGTTTCCTGTAGCTTAAATCTTAAACTGTGTTTGAATTGTATCTCACAAGCACTCTCTTCCTGTCTCTATCTACTACCTCTCCTCAGACTTGTCAGCTTTTCATCAACGTGGCCATCGATGCTCCGGCCATCGACTACCACGTCTCGCTGGCCCAGAGTGCCTTGCAGGTGTGTCTGGCCCACCCCGAGCTTCAGAACGAGTTCTTCTGCCAGCTCATTAAACAGACCCGCCGGAGGCAGCCACACGGCCACCCGGGACCCCTGCAGGTTTGCGTCCTCACCACACGGTGGCAGCAGCAGCATGTGTTTTGTTTTTTGTTTTTTTACTGGAAACGCTGACATTTGAAATAGGAAGTATAGGGTGACTGAAAAAGTGTGGAATCATCAGGGTTCCCTGAGTAAATGAATTTAAACATGGATCCAATCAGTTTAAAAGAACTACAGTTTTCAAAACTCTACACTCTCTTGTGTTATGATTACCAAAATAACTTTTACATGCAAAGAGAAAGTCCTCAAAAGTTCCTGTCAAAAAGGCATTTAAATGTACACCTGCTTTTGAAGACTAGAAACTCTCGTCCACCTTCGCCCTGTAGACACGTGATCTTCTATATCCAATAACCAGATATACCAGTAACACCAGCAGAGGGCAAATATTTGAGTTGAATGTTCAGCACTACCTGTCAGTTTTGAAAGAGATGGTTAGCATGATTATGTCTCAGCCAGCTAACCGGAGGTAGAGACAACCGAATGAGTCACAACACCATCCAGTAGCTCCTTTGTGATGGTGGACATGAATAAACTCATTCACTGAGACTTCTGCTGCTTTCTACACAGATGCTCTGTCTCATATTCATATAAAGAATGTGTTAGGTGAGTTAGTGTGTTTGTATGTCGTTCTTTAGGGCTGGCAGTTTCTAGCCTTGTGTGTGGGCCTGTTTCTGCCTCAGCACCCGTTCCTCTGGCTGCTCCAGGTTCACCTCAAAAGACACGGGGACTCCAGGTGAGAAAACATCAGGGGCACGGACATTAGTGCGAAGAACCAAGGCACAACATGATAACTGTTACTGAAACATTCACTACACACAAAACACAAAAATTCACTATAATTTAGTCAGGAAAGTTATTACTTCCATTTTAGGGCTAGGGCTACAACTAATGATTATTTTCATTAGTAATTCATCTGCCCATTATTTTCTTTCATTAAACGAGTCATCTATAATGTGGTAGAAATTTGTTTAAAAAAAAAAAAAAAAAAAAAGCCCATCACAGTTTCCCAGAACCCAGTTCTTCAAATGTCTTGTTTTGTAGGCTGGAACCAGAGAATGTTTTGAGTCTGTGCTTGAAAAATTTGAAACACTTTAAAAACAAATTATTTCAGCTCTAAAATGAACTCTTCACAACTCTTGTGTTATGCCCAAGTTGTCTATAACGAGATAATCCAGACATAGCTCAATCATAGACCCACTGTTCAGCCTTTTACAATCAGTTTAGTAAATCATGCTGTAGTCATTACTTTTCTCTGGGCGTCTGCCTCACACAAGTGTAATGCAACCTACAGCACCTGTCACAGTTTCATGCCGTGCACGTATTGGAATACACTTTGGCTGCTCTTTCCATCAACATACACATGTTCAGCTCACTCATCACAAGGAGTGTTACTCAGCCTGTGAAAACGGTTGCATAATGTCTTGACTTTGTCAAGCAAGAGAAAATAAAAACCATGATGACGTCATCAGGGTTATCTCAGTTTTGGTTTCCAGCACTTTCTAACAGAAAGGCTGAGTTCCAAACTGAAAGTGTGGAGTGTGAAAGATGTGGGCATTTACCAGTCAGGGAAGTTCTAACTAAAGATGCCACTAAGAATGAACACAGAAAGAAAGAACACAGGAATGTTCACATTTTTTTTCATAAGTTTCTAAATTGTAGTTGCTTTGATCATTGAGTGAATTCCAATTACGATGTATGTACCACTTACAAACCACCGTATCATTGTCTCCTTGTTGTTCTCAGGACTGAGGTGGGTAAGTATGCCATCTACTGCCAGCGCTCTATGGAGCGGACCCAGCAGAAGGGCGAGAGGCAGGCCAGGCCGTCCCGTATGGAGATCCTGTCGATCCTACTGAGGAATCCCTATCATCACTCCCTGCCATTCAGCGTCCCTGTTCACTTCCTCAATAACACCTACCAGGTAATAACACACCACACAGGAAGACACATAATAATAATAACAATGACAGTGAAGCCTTCAAAGCTGGTTCGGGCAGACAGCTCAGATCTTGCTGGTACAGTCTCGGAACATACGCTGTCGTCACATACAGGTCAGCAGGACACAGAGTGAAGCCCACGGAGCTGGTTCATGCTAACAGTGTGAATCTTGCTGCTACATTCTCACATCAAAGGCTCAAGTCATCTGTCATGCACATGCTCACTCCACTGCTTCACTGCTCCGCCCCACAGTCTACCTGTACGCTCTGTTTGTTTTTGTTACTCTCTGCTGCAGGAAGTGATGACATCATAGCCTAGATGCCTAGTACCAGCTCCGGACGTCTATAAGATATATAAATCTGTTTCACGACTTGACTCTCTGACTAAATCACAGTGATAAAGAAAATATTGCCGAATATCTGTCAATCAGGGGATAGAGATTGAATGGAGTTGGACAACATTAAAAAAGATTGCCACTTATTATAGAATTAGCTCTCAGTGAATATTTAACCTTCTCTAGCTTTAGAAAGGACATGATATCACTGAGCCACTGAGTGCTGGAGGGAGCTTTAGTAGACTTTCAGTGAAGAAGAAGACGGCTTCTTGCCAGTATGTAGTATGTAGTCTTCCGGAAACCCAAATATGGCAATATGGGGAGAGACATTTATAGTTATCAAAAGTATTTTTGACATGGTATCGAAGTAGTTCTGCGAAAAGCAAAATAATAATGGAAAAGAATAGAACATATGGGTTAGAATAATTTGGTTTATGACCATTGGTCATACATCTGCATGTATGTGCTACATACGGGAAAAGTAATTTGCAAAAATTTGGAACTTGGGTATTTCCTGTCCAACACCATTCAAAGTTAAAAAATGTAGTTGAATGTTTTGAGTTAGAATGTTTAAGAAACGTTTGCCACCTGAGCTTAACTTTGATCATGTCAATATGTCAGAAAAATGATTTTTCTACACTAAGTGGTTAGTGGTTAGAAAATTAAAGAACCTTTATTATACCTTAAGAGTTAGTCAGACTAAACATCATAGCTTAGCAAAAACAAGAAGGAGCTTAACTGTCATGATCACTTTCACCTCTGTCACGTTGTCTTCTGCCTTTAATTCCGTTTCCACAGGTGGTCAGCTTCGATGCTTCGACCACAGTGGACGAGTTCCAGTGTCGCCTCAACCAGGACACCGGCATGAGGAAAACGGGGCTATCTGGTTTCAGCTTGTACACTGATGACCCTACTGGACGAGAGCTGGAACACTGCCTGCAAGGAGGCATCAAGGTGCATCTTTTATTCATGTGATGAAGATACGACGTGTTATATATAACACTTAGCACAAATCTGTCTTTTTCATCTCATCTGCAGATTTGTGACATTATCTCCAAATGGGAGCAAGCCTCTAAGGAGCAACATACTGGCAAGTCTGAAAACACCAGGACGGTCCGCCTCACCTACAAGAACAGGTAGAGGAGGATCCGACCAATCACAACAGATTCACATTCATACATGCCATATATAACGCCAGGCTTATTCCATTTCATTCAAGTCCACATGTTGATTTAGGCTCAGGATATCATGGGATTTTGAGAGTGGATTTTGGCAGGGAAGGTTAGAGAATTTGATAGTTGATTTGATAGTTTGGAAGTAACATACTAGCTTTTTCAGATTCAAAATTATTTTATTCACATATTCAGGGCAACTTAATAATTAAAGGGGAGCTCCACGATTTTATACATCAAGTCAGTTTACAGGTGTTGAGGAGTACCACTGCATATGTGAAAAAGTTGTATAAAGCCTTTTGTGGCTCCAGAGGGAGCTGTGTGAAGTCTGATAAATTGCCTCAAGTGATGTCACTTGAGTCAGCATCGGTTGGGGCTGAAGACTACAAGTTTGAAAAAGAAAAAACAATCTGGGGGTGCGGAGTCAGAAACAAGTGAGCTGACCAGACCTCAGTAGCCCGCTCCTCATCTCTGCTTGAGGCTAGCTGCTCCAGGCTACATTAGCCGCTATTAGCATAACACACCCGAATCTCTGTCCGAACTGTCGGTGATCCAGTTGACAAAACCTTTATATTCCTAGGCCACAAATTCTCTGAGCTGGTCAGCGAATATTTGGGAATTTTGATAATGGTTCACTTTACAGAAATACAGCTGAATGTATTTTTTATTAATTTATTCTAATGCATGTCAATGCAATGCTACATTATTTTTTTTCAGCTTCACTGTAGCGGAGACCAAATGGTTCTACTCTTTAGAAATACAACACAAACAAACCAAGGAAGATCAATAATGTTTCATCCATCTGTCATCCCTGTCTTTGTTTTCCAACTTCTCTCCCTCCATTCTCTCTTTCTTTTTGCTTCTGTTTCACTTTTACTATCTCTGTGTTTCTGTCTTTACCTTTCCATCCCCAGGCTGTACTTCTCTCTCCAGGTCAGGGGGGAGTCAGAGAGGGAGAGGTTGCTGCTGGCTTATCAGACTAATGAGGCCATCATAGCGGGACACTTCCCTGTCAACAAGGAACTGGCTCTGGAAATGGCTGCCCTGCTGGCCCAGGTCTGACAGTTTAAGTTTTTTTTGCTTACATTTGTATTTATCTTTTAAATATGTACAGTGTGTCCTGGCTTTCATGGAAGAAGATGCTAGCAGTACAAACAACTCCTGGATAGTTTGTTTTTGATTTCACAATGCCGTCTCTAATGCACATACAGTATTTCTTCTGTGCTTCAAATGCATGTTTTGTAATTTTAAAAAGTGACGTATTGCTGTTGTTTGGTAGACCAGACCCTACCCTAAAAACCAATGCAGTTTAACATTTGTTATATGTGTGTGCTCAGGTGGAGTTTGGGGATTTTGAGCGTCCCTTCTCTGCTCCTGGATCAGCCCAAACCAAGTCTAACCAAACCCTGAAACAGGTTCTGGACAGATTTTACCCCAAACATTACCGCAGGACCACATCTGAGGAGCAGCTCAGGTACCAGAACACACTGAAAACTAGCTATGATTCAGTCTACACACATTTCCTACTTTCATATCTGTTTATTTAGTTGGCTATCTGTTATAGATATTGTCTCTCTTTTCTATGTTTGTCGTGATGTGTTTCCATCACAGTTAGCTGCTCCCTTAATTTCCTGTCATCATCCTCAACATACAATAACTCTAATCAGTATTTGCATCATTCATACTAATCCAGTCCTATCTATCTCTTTTTATTTATACATTTAATTAGCACAAAGGAGGTCTAAAACTGTAGAATTCAACAATAGGAATCTTTCAAGTCATGCAGCACAACCAATTTCAAAGTGAACACTGTTGCCATGGTAGATTGTGGTAATCAAATTATCATGACGGATGTGTTGTCACCTCCCCCTCCCCCCTCTCAGACAACTGCTGCAGCGTCTCTCTGCCCGCTGGGCCTCCCTCAGGGGTCGAAGTTCGTCAGAGTGCGTCAGGATCTACCTGACCGTTGCCAGGAAGTGGCCCTTCTTCGGGGCAAAGTTATTTGAAGCAGAGGTAAGTGAACTGTAATCTCTTGTAAATTAAAGTTATCTTATCATCAGCCTAGATATAAACAGTGTTACAAAGTAGTGTTATTTGCACTCACATTAAAAACATGATACAGTGTTGAACTAATAAAGGCCAACAAAGAACTAACTAAATAATATACAGAAAAGAGAAAGGAAAAAAAATACAACTGTACAACATGGGTGGGTTTTCCATTTTTTGGGGGTCAATGATAAAACATACAGTGACGTCACAGTGGTGTACAGTACAGACTGCAGGATTGAATTACAGAGTTTAATGCTTGGAAATTGTCTTGAAATCATCATTATTACTGAATAGGAGTTGTAGTCCCCTGTCGTATTTTTAATAGACTCCATCCAACACATACAGTATTTCCACTTCCTGTGTCTCCAGTGAGGATCAAGAGCAGGGGCATTGTAATTTGTTTATATAGCATCCTGTTTGTATTTACTCTCAGTAAATAATATATTCTGAAAATGTGTTTGGAATTGATGTCACTTCCTGTTTCACTCTCTGTTTTCAGTCCCTCACTCCTTCTCCAGAGCATGGTGGACGTGTTTGGCTCGCAGTGCACGAAGATGGTATCAGCGTTCTGGAGCACAACTCTGTTGTAAGCATCTCTGGTTTACCTCCCTGCAACTGTCCAGACGGGATCTCTTCACTCTATATGGTGATGTAAACAAGAATATATGGGCGATAGTACCATGTGATATTTATGTAGCTCTCAAACGCTCCACATGAACTGTGTTGCCGCATTGTTTTCTATCTTCTTTATCAGAAGAGAATCATTGTCACAACACAGGTATCTGTGCATCTGTGTGTTCAGAAACCACTGGTGTCCCACGCCTACAAGAACCTGGTGACGTTTGGAGGCTGCAAACAGGATTTCATGCTGGTTGTGGGACAGAGCACCAGTACCAACACAAGCAAAGACAAACCGACAGAGAAACATGTGTTTGCTATGGACGCCTCCAAGGTTAGTGAGAGATCAGACCGTGGTTTTTACTTCACACACTCAAGTAAGGTTTACCGATATATGGGCCGCCTAGTAGGAGCCATTTCATCCACCTTCTACATGACGGTTTGACGCAGTTTGATTGAGTCTTTATTGTAGAGCTGATCAAAAATGCCCACATTGTTTGGAAAATGTGTCACAAGCAAACCATGTTTCACATTAACATCACCTGTGGCCTTCTGAGAACACTGAGAATCTAGTTTAAAGGAATAGTTCGACATTTTGGGAACTCCACTTCCTCTCTTTTTTGCTGAGAGTTAGATCTGGAGCCAGGAGACACTTAGCTTAGTTTAGCCAGGCTAGCTGTTTCCCCCTGTTTCCAGTCTTTGCGCTAAGCTAAGCTAACCGGCTGCTGGTTCCAGTTTCATATTGAATAGGCAGACGTGAGAGTAGTATTATTCCTCTCATCTAACTCCTGGCAAGAAAGCGAATAAGTGTATTTCCCAAAATGTCGGACTATTACTTCAACAGTTTAACAGATTTAAGGACGATTGAGTTCTGCAACCTGTCAAGTCTAACCTGTGAAACTCCTCTATTCAATGGCAAAAGCTCATAATGCCCAAATAAAACTTTTTTGTAACAATTTAGCATGAAAATGGTGTTGTATGTCACAAAATGTCAGCACTTTCCTGCTATCAAATTCAAATAAGTTTTATTGGCATGACAGATCAGACACCTATATTACCAAAGCAGTACAGAAATACAATATTATAAAGGCATTAAATAACAATTACATAAAATTCAACATATGCCAAAGTTGTCCATAATGTATGGAAGGAATGATATCATTATCATGATCAGCTGAAACAAAAATAATGAGCATTTAGGAGTGACTCGTGCATGGAGACACCATGAATACACTCACTGACATCCCTTTTCGGCTTTGTTTTGTCAACAGATCAGGGAGCTCACCCTCCTCATCTCCGGCTACGTCAACAGTGCTCATCAGCAGAAGGCCGCCGCCCACCACCTCTCTGCCCCGGCTCTGATGGTGGCCCAGCCCGTCAGTCTGAAGAGCAAAGAGCTGAGGAGCAAATCCCCACCGGCACTGGGACGCCCCAGCAAGACCCCCACGCTGCTGTGACGGCACGAAGATCTCACGCCCTGATCTCTCTGAGAGAAATATTCCCTTCACTGAGCTGCCTTTTAGCTTATTTAAATTTGAAAATGAAGGATTTATTTTACAGCTGCACTAGGACAGATCCCGTTGTCATACAGCTCTTCTTTCTTATCAGTCCTGTAGATTTGTCTCATTAGGCCAGACTCATTCCTGGTATGTGGAATGGTCGCTTCTGTGACAAATACTTTCTCACTAAACCATGGGCGCTCCTTCCAGACGAGGCTGGGCTCTCGTGTGTTTGATTTGATACCACAGACCAGCTAAGGTTTCAGCAGTACTGATATCATCATACAGGATTTCTGGAAGCTGGTGTCCTTTCATTTTAAGCAGTTAACTCGTGAAAGGTGACTTTGTGCCTTCCTCAGAAAACATGAGATTTGGGGCTGAAACTGGAGCTGTATATGTAGGTACAGCGGTGTCTAGAAACAACTAAGAGGCTATGCTTAACGTTCTCCAAGGACATTTTTGTGTCTCCCTGATGAATGTGTTGCTTTCATGTGCTGACTCCAAAGAGAAAAAGCCAACACTATTTATTGACAGACTGAGCTAGCGCTCTGAAATGTCTCATCAATCTATCAGTGACATGTTGTGTGGTACATTTCCTTTTGTAAAGATGCTGTTTAAAGTACATTTTTGTGCCTTAAAAAAAAAATATGCAGAAGAGGTAATGACGCTCTGTTAAGCAATCAACTGTCCTCCTGTAGGGCACAATCACTCTACAAGGAACTAAAACCCCTTACAGTGTTAGATCTTGTTGTATAATGAAGGACACTGAACACTATGATGAAAGCAGGAGGCAATAACAGGTAACCAGACTGCAGCTGACGGTTAAAAAAGACAGTTCAAAAACCGCATAAACCAGCTGCAATGAAAATGTTTTTTGTATCCTATTTGCAACGCAATAGATGTGAGTGGTGAACTGTAGACTGGGTGAGCTGGTTGTATATGGAAAGACTGAAGTTTATAAGAGGAAACCAGTTTGGACCCTGTGTGCTCTCAGTTACTGAATAGCCAGGAGAGTAGTGAAACTTTAATCAGGCACAAATACTTCAAGCCTTTCTGGTGGAGTGAATACGTGAAATCAGCAAGATGCCTCCACTCTGCATTTCACATGACATGATCGCTTAGAGAAGTAATGCAGGGTTATGGTAGGGTATGGGAAGGAAAATCAACCCTGTCATTGTGTGTTCTCATTTAGAGGAAGATGGTACAGGCATGTGACAAATGTTGAGGGAACAGGCTGGTGGAAATGTATGGTGGTTGCTGAAGGGGTTAAAGAGAAATGCAGTGTTCTCTGTTCTGTTTGTTCTCTGGCATGACACCGAATGTGAAGGTATTTTAATGAAGCAACAGGATTAGATATATAATGACTATTGTTACCTAAAGGTGAACTGGAAAAACAGGACAGTTTTTATGTAAGGTACTTTAAAAAGATGATTTTCCCTCCCAGTATTATCTTACACCTGTATACATATGAGTATTGTCAGGTGTTATATTTATTTGTCATATAAAATAATCATCCTTGGAATAAGTGTTATAGTATTGTACAAGTCAAATAAACTAAACTACAGCAAACAAGTTCCTGGTTTCACTGAGGGTATAAAGTCCCTGAGACAAGCTGCTTTTTCAGCCATATATATATATAACCCATAGAAACCATAAGAGTCAGACACACTTTTTTCTACTTCACTGTTTCTCTCCCCACAAAACTGCCTTCCAGCCTCGTCATTGGTGCGACTGCAACTGACGTGCTGATACCTGCCACAGGTGCCTGAGGGCAAGTGACACACCCTCATTCCTGTAGTCTTTCACAGAAGGGGGGGGATATATGATACCCAACCTGTCTGAACTAGTTAGAGACATGCTATTGTCCCTGTGTTGCTATGGAGACGAAGGGAGGGAGGGCTCACGGGGGAGAAAAACTGGGCGAGGCAAGGGAACAAAGACAGACAAATGATTAATGCTAATACTCTAGCTCATAATGTCATAATATAAAAAGTGTAGAAACGGAGGAGAATCAAACAGGAAGTCCATATTCATGCTCTCAAATCAATTGTATTGCTAATATGTACTTTCAAAGTAAAGTTAAACATGTAAAATACATTGCATTCATAGTCAGTTATCAGGCTGTTTACAGCTATTTTTGTCTCCCTTGTCTTTTTCGTATTGTCGTATAGCCTTCGAGTCGCTTGACAAATAACCTTCAGTGGGACTTCATTGTGACATAAAGGTTGAACAGGGACTCCTAAAGTGTGGGTCTCAGAGCACTGTGGTCATGTTGGGACAGGATACCCAGGGAGTTTTACCTCCATAGTCTCATTTACATTTCAGTTCAGTGCAACACAACACCTGTTCCCAGTTTGTTGCGTGACAAATTCCCACCTCACACTTTTTGCCTCTTTGATCAGTTAGAGGATTTTCTGCCACTTTAGCTATACTGGACTTAATAATAAAGGCTCCTGCAGTGTTGCTTTAAGTCCCTCTAAACACTAGTCTCTCAGTATTTGTGTACATACTGCATGTGTTTGTTAATGAGTGAGCCAGAACCTGACGGACAGGTTGAACACAATGCCAAACAGTTTAATAGATTTAGCTTGAAATGACTAACCACCTCCCTTTACACTAGATGGTGTTGTCATATAGCACAGCAGTCAGCCAACCAGTATGGCCCAGTACATAAAACCCACTCATAGCCCCACAGTCTCAGCTCAAACACAACATATTTCATTACAAAACACAGGCTGAGGAGAAATGATCAACAGGTGTATTTTCCAGAGAACTCATGCTATTAAAGTGAACCAGGTAAATAGGGATTTAAGTTCCCTTTCAAAGAAACTACCAGGAAAAATACCAGGACAGGGACACATTCAAAATAGGACTGCCCCACCCATTGAAAACCTCCATTCAACCTGCCCCGTGTAAACAAAAGGCTTAATACAATCCACCATTATCCAAGCAGCCATCTTACATGTGAGACAAAGGGAAGTTTGAGAATAAATGTCCATGTAGCCTACTCTAACCAGCTTATCAAAGGGTTTGTGTTGACTTCGTAAGAGTCTCGGAACAAATTCGATTGTGTAAAAACTAAAAAAGCAGAACAAAATTGTGCCCACAGTTGCTTCCTCTAGCTTGCCGTGACCAAGGCACAAAGTCACCCAGACAAAATGCTCTACTGCCAAACCTAATACAAAATAAACCTGTGCCACAATAAGTGTCTTTTAAAAACATTTTTTATTCAAAACAATCCAACAAACACATTAGTAAGAAAGAAACTGTACAATCTATGACATGGACTTTAAACCATTCAACAAATTCTAACATTAAAATGCAGCAAGTGCCAAGCATGTTTTAAAAAGCACAGATTATGGCATACAGATTGGATGATGTGTGAAGACTTTACACAATTTATAAATAAAATGGCAGCATCAGTAGTGCCAACATAAAAAAAAAAGCAAGTTGATTGTTCCTTTACAATCCTCAAGTAAATAGTGAAAATGGCACACTCCCACTGCCAAAAAAAAAGTTCATCCAAAAAAAGGTGATGTACAAGCTGACTCAGACTCCCGCTCCAATGAAGATTTTACATGGCCTCCATCTCTCTTTGCTGAATTATAAAAAGATCAAGAACAGACAAAAACAGGTTGTTAACAGACAGCAATACTAGGGTAACTTTTACAGAGAATGATTTGACATGAAAAATAAAAGTTACAGGAAGTTAATCTCACCTGGGCTTTGTTGTACCGCTGATTCTGCCGCTTTCTGGCGAAGAACTACACACACACACAAAAAGAAAATCAAGCCTCAGACCAATAGCTCGGCTCAAAAGCAGTGACTTCCAGGTTAAGCCAAATAAATGACACACAGGTAGCTACATGCACTCACCAGGACCAGCAGGCCGGCAACCACAGCCAGCACCACCACCACAATGACGGCGATGATCCCACCGGACAGGTTCTTCATGGTGAAAGTCGGGGGCTCCTCGTCCACATAGTACACCAGGATGTTCTCTAACTCCAGCTTCTGGCTGCCCACAGTTGGCATAAACTTGTCCTGGGTCTTGAACAGGGGCAGCACCTTCACCTGCAGGAGGAGGGAGGATGATGAAAATGACAGGGTCAGTCAACGGGCCGTTCTCATATAATTAGATCAAATTAATGACTTCAACATACATCTTTCTCCATGTAGTAGGCCATTTGGGTCAGGTCACTTATGCGCTCTCCTTTGTCTTTCTTCACATCTACCACAATCAAGCGGGCATCAGGGTCATACTGTGGGATGACAGACAGGACGCTTTGTTAGTCAGTTAGTGGGCTGTATTTGTAATGCTGTTCTGAAAAATTAAATATTATGTAGCAATGTGACCAAAATGCATGTTTGTTCCCCCCCCCCATCAAATTGGACACTCACCTGGACATCCTTCACCAAGTTCTTGTTAAAGTTAACATAACGTTGGTTAATGGCGTCCGCAATGGCACTACATAAAAAAACAAAAAACAAACCAAAAAAAAAAGAAATTACAATTATGAATTATTGAAACTCTGGTGTGAACAATGTGGTTTTGCTCTTAAAGGGCTGTTGAATATACTTACGGCTTCAAACTGCTGACATCCACTGTAGTGTTCAATGGTTTGTGTTTCAGCTCAAGACGGACCCAGCTGGAGAATAATGAGACAAAAAGGTTAACGTTTCAGTTTGAACATTTAAACTATTCATCCTTATACCAGTCCTCCACACTGATAAGTATTAAAATACTTACTAGGTCTCCACCAGCTTCTCACACTGGAGATTCTTGTCTCCCTTGTCAGTTCGCCGAACGCCAGCGCTGTTGACACACCAGCACTCCTCCGTGTTGTTGCACTGCTTGGCCTTGAATTTGCCGTCGTTCTCACAGTCTGGGTCATAGATGCCGTCGTTGTCCACAAAGGCAGTCTCCACTGGCTTTCCCCCCACTGTACGGGTGTCCAGGCCCTTTTTAGCTCTGTACATCTCAGCCTTCATCAGGAAGCACTTAGGGATCACTGAAGGGGAGACAAAAAGGCACATCATGAGCACGCAAGGACAAAACAACCTGCAAAGGGAAGGCTGCAGGGTAGGAAATCTACAGGCTTGATCACGACATACATCATTTACTTACATGCGCTGCAGGTCAGCGGTTGTTTCATGTTGTCGCCGACCAAAATGAAACACGAACATGGATTTCCATCACAGGTGGCCCACTTCATAGTGTCACATGAACCTGAGCAGAGAAACACAAGGTTTTGTCATTCAGACTGAAACAAAATTAACACCATCAACATTAAAACAATATGTCAAGTGCACGTCACGTTAAATATCACTTATATTTCAAATATCTAAAGATTTAACTTTTAACATCACTAATGTGATTGTGTTTGACAATATATAACATATTGGACAAAGGTATGCAGTATGCTTTCATTAAGACTCTAAAGAAACACCCAAACTGTATCATAGGTTTAGTGTAACCCTGTTTTATGTCAAGGATGTATTGTCTGTTGTACAGCCCTTTCAACACAAGAGGGCAAATACAGCAGGTAGACTAGCAGGTTTGTGTAACACCTGGGCGTTGGTTTCACCAAACAGACGAGTCCCTAAAGGGTGGGACAAATCCTCCCATCCCCCACTCAACAACGAAACGATTTACGTTTGATATCCAAACAGCTTTTAAGTGCACTTTTCCCTATTTTTCATCGCTATTCCAGTCACTTTCTGTGAGCAAACGTTACACTGGAGCCTAGAAAGGTGATTAGAGATCAATTACAGCCCGTTAGAACACACTGTATAAAAAGGTAACATCTCAACTTATTATTCCTGTTTCGTGACTAAACCTATTCAAGTACTAAGAAAGTGCTCTTGAAATGAAAATATTATAGAATCCCAGGTAAGCTTTGTCTAGCACAAACTGCGTTGTAAGACATTTTTAGCCTTATAAAGTTTTATAAATTCAAATACTTACAGCTTTGAGCTGAGGCTCCCGCCGCGAAGGCAGCGAGAACGAGAGCAATCCAAATTTTCATGGTGAAATTAATAAAACGAGCTAACGAAGAAAAAAGTTTGCTATCCGTCCGTCGTCCACACAAGTCAAAGATGGAGTAAAGAATGGCGTCCGGGCACACAGAGTTTCCTTTTTCTCCCCGCAGGTGTGTCCTGGTCAAACCTGTTTGGAGAGAAACTCAGAGAGCGCGCGTGCACAAAAAGGTAAGGGCACGAGCACCACCAAAGGGAAGTGTAGCGCGGACTGGTGACTGTATCCCTTTTGGTTGTTGTTGTCGAACTGATAGCGAGCTGTTATGAAGTAAATTTATAAGACAAGTAGTCTCATGACGTCACTAATTTGCATTGGTTAGTCAAACGCACCTTTTTTCCGGTATGACCATATTTGGTCTCTCTCTCTCTCTGTTGATATACTTTATTTTTCCGTCAGTAAATCTAAATGTCAATCATTTTCTGTCATACTTTTGATTATAATAGACCTCACTGAAAGAAAATCTCTACATTTCTATTAGTCAGGTACAGTACTTTTGGGTTTCATTTTCTACAGACCATATTTTGCGTCGTTCAATTGTCATTGTAAAACTGTGACTTATTCTGTAGGCTGCGGTTTAAAGTGGCCTTTATACTTAAACAACCACTATCATGATCCTGCAGGATGTTATTTATCACCGTTTATAGTGGCTTTTAATGTGTAAAAGTCTTTATACTGTATATTCTATTGTACCGTTGTAATATGCCTGTAGGATGTTATATATCACTTTAGAGAGTTTATAGTGACTTATGTAATTGAATTCATATATTACTATATATTACTGTATGATATGTTAGCACTTTGTATTTGATCAATTTGTAGTAAGTGCTGCTATTAGACATCATATATCAAACCATTTAGCTGTGGCCAAAGTGTGTTTTTGTTCATTTTTATACCATACAGCTAAAATATCCCAATATGTGCACAAATGCATAGTGTTTAAGCATATATTGTAAGTCTCCAGGTAAACAGAGAAACACTGTGTGACGTGATGACATCACCAACTGTCCGAGCAGGTATCTTACGAGACAGAAACCAGAGGTTGGGAAAACATTTCTCAGTGAGTCACTTTCTGTTGGATGACACAGGTGAGTCACAGCCTCAGGTCTCATAGAGATGATTTATCTGAGATGTATTCTCACAAGCAGTGCACCCAATATTTTCATCCTTATTCATTAGTTTGCCGTCAATCAAGAATCTGGGCAATACAGACAAGTAAACAGAAGACGGCCATTGCAGACCTGAGGAGAATGGTATGAGTGTAACTTAGCAGGGGCAGTCCTAGCCGACACAGAGAGTTTCCTAGTGGCAACGGAGGAAGTGCCTTGTATGCATGTATGCAGCTTTGAGGTGCAAATAAAAAAAAAGAAAAGAAGAAGAGCTACCACACCTGAAATGTTTTCCTGGATTGTCTGATTTTGCAAAGACGTGAGGCACACAATAGCGATTTTAGACAGGTTATTCTCACTCGCAAAATTGTCATTGTTCCTCTCTATCTATCTTTTCTGTGAGTGGATGTAGTCTCTTGAACTGTATTAGCCTAGTCTTTAATTATGAGCTTTTGAAAAGCTGTTGAAATGTGACTTCCTGAAGTCTCTGCCGGTTGCCTTTTAACAACAGGCAGTGACTACACCACATTTTACCAGCTTTTCTAGTTTATTTTGCAGCTTTCTGTTTGCCACTTAGGACACCAGGAAGGAACATATTAAGAACTGTTTTAAAGAAATAGTTTGACATATTAGGACCCGCTTATTTATTATTATTAATGTCTTCACCATGAGGTTGCCAACTTACGTACAGATTAAACAAACAATATATAACATGATAATTAGTGAGCTTTAAAAATGTTAGTAGGCATGTTTTCTTTATCTTCAGTAGACCCAGGCTAGCTCTTCCTGCTGTTTTCAGTCTTTATGCTAAGCTAGGCTAACCATCTTCCACCTAATACTGACCTTTTAAAGAGACTGACGAAGTCTTCAATATTGTACACAGGCTGGGATATCAATACTAAATATTGTAGATCTCATCAGATTAAAGTTCAATAAAAGATTTAAAAGATTTATTTATCCATAAGATCTTCGTCACCAGACGTCTTTCATCAGAAATGTGGAAAAGTGTCATAATTCAGTGTGTGTGTTGAATTTTGTATTTGCAGGCTTTCAGCCAGGGAGAAAATGAATTAATTAACACACTGAGTTTCTTTATTTAGTGTGGAATGTATCTGGTACTGATTGATAAGCACAAACGTTCCTTCACTCCAGTAAATTCCTTTATTTGAGCCTGAGGACAGAACTGTCATGTTAGGTGTTACACCTCTTCCCCATGAACTCGTAGATGTAACACAAATGTTCCAGGAAGGTGTTCCAGCTCTTCTTTATTTATGTGCCTGCATACCTCACTTATCACATATGTCACTGCTGTGTACCCAAATGCAGATACATTATTGGACACGAACACGAAATCCTTTCAAAAGAAGTAGCTAATTTAGGCTATTTCAGTGGTGTGACTACAAGGCTTGCAGAGGGGGTAACCATCTTGGAATAATGCACAAACACTCCCAAGTCAGAATAACAGGAGGTTTTCTTTTTCCTTCCCATTCTGCAGACATTTCACGCAGCAAAGGATACAGCAAGAGAACAGCTCATAATACATACTAAAGTACTTATAGACCTTTTTTTGTGGCAAAGATTAGTCAAACACAGGTGTCACTAACAACCTTAATGATTGCTGTGTGTTGCATTTAGGTGAGCCAGAGTCCTGGAAGAGGTGTGTGTGCTCCCTCACTTAAATGCAGTCTTTGCTAATGTGAACAGTGACACCTGTGGTTGAAAAGTTGCTGCTGTGCCCCAAATCCACACTGTTTACAATTCCTCATAGTACAGTGCTTTGGTAGTTACAATACAAGACATGAACATACTTTCTTATTTTGTACTAACAGGAAATAATAAAAGACTTGTGATAAATGATGTCAAAGAAGCTGCAACTTTGAAAAGCTAACAAAGAGAAAGCCACTTATTTCTTAAAAATACTTTTTTTCTTTGCTTCCAAGATATCCTCAGTGACCTCAGTGAGTATCTTCTCTATGTCATATTCACATTGTATTGTGTGAATTTGGAAAATTTGGGAAAAATTAAAGACGGAAAGCTTAATGTCTGGAGCTGTTTCTTCACTGCACAATTACCTTTTTCATTTTTTTCACACAAGTATTTGTGTGAAATTAGTGTACAAATAACAATTGAGTATACATGATTTTGTCACTTTTCCATAACACAGCTGAAGTCTGCAGTGACAAAGGTCTGTTAGGTGTTTGAATGTTTTTATGCTTGTGTATTTCTCTACAGGCGCTAAACTATTTAAAATATTTTTTCCTATAAGATCTCACAGTAAGAAAATCAAAGGTGTAAATAATAGGTATAACGATTGCTGAATTCCATTTAGCTGCTTCTGTGTTGTGGATGCTGGCTCGCTGTCACGCTGTCATGGCTTACACTTGACTAGAACGGAGCCATCATTAATGTTATTAGTAACACCTGTGCTGTTCCTACTATGACAAGTCAAAATGCTGCCTTTTGTAATAACTTTGCTGATCCCCTGACTCTTCTAGTGCCATCACCAATTCAAATGTTTAAGTAATACTACTTATGACTTAATACCTGCAAAACTCATGACATTCCCAGCAGCCTCATGCTAAATTTCGTGCTTAGTGCTAATTAGCAAATGTTAGCATACTAACATGCTAAACTAAGATGGTGAACATGGTAAACGTAATGCCTGCTATCTTTAGCATGCTAGTATTGTCACTGTAAGTATGTTAGCAAAGGCCTGCTGTACCTAAGTACAGGTTCACAGAGCTGCTAGCATGGCCGCAGAGTCCTCTTGTAATAATTTCATCTCCATTTTGCACTGCTGTCCTTGTCACTGCTAACTCCACTGTTGGCCTGGGGAGGTTCTTTAGCACTTCCCACAGTGAACAGTGCAGAATCAACTGTGTTTCCTCAGCCACAGACCGATAACAAATATAGAACCCATACCATCGCCATTATGACTTTAAAAACGGTCCCACTTTTCCCACCTGTGGACGGAGCTCAAAAGCCAGCTCAGTATCTGTGACCGTCTTATCACTCCAGTAGCTGCTGCCAAGGATTTATGACTCTGTGTGTCATATACTGTATCCAGGGCTGAACGGCAGGTCCACCAGGTCACCGCTTGAAAAAATGCCAGGACCTAATGAAATCTAAAATTAGATAGTAGAATTTTCCTTGCAATAATAGCAGGATCACATCTTTAAAATGAGACATTTTGCTTTGTTCTATCTTATATTAATGCTATATGAATGGGTTTGCCACATAGGACAATGTGGTGAATACCAATGCAAAGGATGTAGGAGTCAGTTCAGTTCACATTTATCAGATCGACTGATGCGATGATACGCAGCTATGTTTTACCAAATAGAGGTTAAACCAGAAGCAAAGATATGCAGCTTGTAACAGTTTGGTAGCTCATGAAAAAAGTGGTAAGACATCTAAATGGTTTGATTAAACTCTCAAGTTATTATACTGGTATCAGTAGTGATTGTGTAATATGATCCACATGTTTTCACAGGCATCTTTCATCCAAACTGATATCTGTAACAAATACAGAAGAATCAAACTGTAAAATATCACTAGGAGGCTCCAAATCCCTTTCTCCCCTGTTGCACAGGGGACAGGAACAGGTGAATGGAAGTCGCTTTGGTGTCCTGTCTTCTTGTCTACAGTGAGGAGGACAAACAAAGGCCTTAGGGGACTGGTTCATTTATTGTGCAAGAGCTGAAGCACAAGCGGGGGAATATGGGTGTTCCCCTTCCCAGAGGTTTAAGATGTCAGGGCAGTGCATGGTATGGTAAGGTGGACCATTGTCCCGAGTCCCAAGGGTGGAGGAATCATGACAGAGGTGGATGAGAAGGAAGTAGAAGGGACTGCTTGAGGACAGAGGTTCGACTCTGTGGAGAAAGGCAAAGAGAGGTAGAGAGATCCAGAGAAGGGGAGTTCGCACTTTCTCAAAGACCTCTAGGAGAAGGGGAAATATGTGGTGAGTGATCTCTGCTACTGTATTCTGTGCTTTTATTTTTATGTCTGTTTTTACGTCTGTCTTGTTTATGTTCTTGGGTCTTCTTTCAGTGGTGGCCGAAGACTGTTATGGCTCTTTATAGTTGCCAAGATTCATCTGTGAAGTTATCATTAATCCATTTCATGTGACATTGACCCATAATTTTACCCATCATTTTTAATTTATTTTATCAATCTTTGTTTCATGGTAAGATTTTACATGATTAAAGCATAAAGACTGCAAATCATTCATTGCTATATGGATCAGTTCAGGGCATATTTTTGTCAATATTACCCCTGTTAAGTTTAACCTACAACACATGTATTATTGTCTTTGTCTATGATTTTGTTATTCAGTGTTCACCATGTTATAGTTCTTTTTTTAAAGTTTTGCTTTTAAGTTAATACGGTTTGAATTCTCATGACCAAATGTTTAGTACAAATTCCTTTTATTTGTTCTATTTACTGATGTATTGATTTGTTCATGAATTAAATGTACTTATTTAATTTTTAGTGGTGATTTAGTAATGAATTGTTTTATTAATTCCCTCTATTACATTTACTTATTAATGAGTCAAACTGAATTCACTCATGTACAATGAAGGTCTGGCCAAAATTGCAGCAGGACATTTAGGTATAGATTGCATTTATAATTAAAATGGGGGGAAAAAAGAAAATAGATATGTAGATAGAGTACTTTATTAATACCAAAGGGAAATCGCAGAGTTACAGCAGCCAAGTCACATAAACACAAAGACAAATTTGGTAAATGAGAAACAATTAAAATACAATAAAATAGCCAAATAATATAATAAAATAAAAGCTGAAAATGGAGCTTAAAAGCAGGACCTTAAACTCTTAAACCCTAATATGCACTGACTACTCAGTGTACATACAGTAAGTAGTAAAAGTTAGTAGATAATTTTATATGCTATATATATGCTCCTATAGTAAGGAGCAGGCATGTGCTTGAATGTTATAAGAATAGTTCAACATTTTGGGAAATACATTTATTTGCTTTCTTGCAGAGAGTTAGATGAGAAGATCAATACCACTCTCATATTTCTGTGCTAAAGATAATGCATAAAGACGTGTTAACTGCTAGCCAAGCTGTGTCCAAAGGTAACAAAATCCACGTGCCAGCACCTTTTAAAGCTCACTAATAAACACACTTTATCTCGCTTGTTCAATCTGTAGGCCTACATTAATCCGAACTGCAAAAATGAAATGTTTTTAGGGAGGATTATGTGCTGGACTATTTCTTGGCCTGGGTGTAGTGATTTCAGCAAAGAATCCAGGAAGTCACTACGCCCTGTGAAACCACAAATTGTCATTTTTGTGCGTATTAAACAAATGTGATACAACATGTTAATTAGAAAGCCTTAGCATTGCTGGTAGGCTTTTTACGGTTCCTTTGGACAAAGCCAGGCTGTTTCCCCCTGTTTCCAGTCTTTATGCTAAGATACAGCTAACTGGCTTCTGGCTGTAGCTTTATGTTTAACAGATAGATATAAGAGTGGTATCAATCTTCTCATCGAACTCTCGGCAATAAAGCAAATTTCCCAAAATGCCAAACTACTTTGTTTAAATAGAATTAACTGTATAGGATATATTTACACTCACAGGTAGAGAATAAATAATAGAAGAGTTTAGGAAAAGCTTGGTGTTAAAGAGTAAAATAGAAAACAGTAGAGTTGTAAAAAGCATCAGTGCTTTCAAAAAACCCTAACCCATTTCCTCACTTTTCAAGTCTTGCTGATGGTGATGGACTTTATGGCAGCTATCATACCCATCTCTGTCCTAGTTGCAGTCCCTCAGGGAGGCTTGATATGATTATACATTTATGTAATGGGCTGGCTCAGTACTCTCACTGTCCATCCAGAGCCTTCTCTTGAGACACAGACAATAGCCCTACATGCCCTGGAGGGAATATTGACATTTAGATGGTAACCGAATCAGAACAAACAGGGATTGTTGTCATTCTTATAATTTAACTAAACTACTTAATTGAGTCATTGCCTTTAAACATATTGGGTGACTGACAGACCTGCATTGAGCATTGTAGCGAAAACAATTTAAACCAGAGCCCTCTGGTGTGTCTGGTCGGATAACCCAAAACACCTTGAATACAACTTTATTACAGTCTTCCTCTGTGACTGTAGTGGTGTCTGGAAAGATTTTAGACTTCTGAACAAGGGGTGAAAAATACTCCAATCAGCTTATGCAGCATAGTTCTTAAATCGTATGATTACACCTTGGATCCCATAATGCTCACTCACAAATATGTGTGAGCTCAATGGGAAATTTTTCAAAGTGTTAATATCCAATCTAACATCAGTTTTTATTGTCTAAATTGGGTACATATCACACACACTCGGAATCCGGCTAGAGAGCAGACCACACACTTTATTTGCTGTACACACAGGTAAGTACAATTGGGCTGACGTCACTCCCTCGGACCTGCGTCGGCACTCTTCCTGGTCAGCTTTGACTCTCCTTCTTCTGCTCCTCTCTGGTCTCAAGCAACGTCTCTCTCCTCCTCCGCAGGCAACGCTACTATAAGCACAGGATGTTAATTACTTGATTGGCGTCACCTGCTGCCCAGTGTGCACTCACTGCCACACTGTGCCACTCCCCCCTTCCCTCTCCTCTGCAGCTGAGCTCTCTCAACCACACCCCACCACCACAACTTGGACTTATGAACAAGAGCAATCATTTGGTTTTAGAAAACTTAAGCCATTTCATGTTCTTTGAAAGTTTACAATTTTGACTAATGTAAAGTTGAGACAATGAGGACTTTTTAAATTTCTTTTAGTAGTAGAGGAAACTACGGGATATATTAAATAAAAAAATAAAATATGTAAAGCAAATAACATTTTATTGCAGGTTTTACAGACTGTAATCATGGAGACTCTATCATATTGACAGTGGATATGGATATGGATGATGAATAACCAGTATTTAATGAATGGCCTTGCACTTGACAATTAGATAGGCCTAAATATGGTGTTGAATTGAGTAAAATAATATATTATCTACATCAACAAACTTTATCTGGTAGGAATCATTTGCAATGTTGGATTAGCAAGAGAAGAATGACAATAAATGACCTCTTTGGGAGGTGAGTCAGGATAAGACAATAGATTTATTTGTGTTACACTAACCGTGAGAATAGACACCGACCATTGTTCAGTGTGATGAAAGTAGGCTGTGGAAACACAAAATACAATAAGAACAGTAACACATACTTTGCAATTAGGTCGAATCCAGACTTTACTTCCTATTTCAAGAACAGAGCTGGATGACATTTCAGACTTAATGTGATACATGGGTACATAATCCTCAGAACTGAAGCCACTGCATGTTGTTTAGAATTACATGCTGTGTTTTTGATTAAAAAAAAGTGCTACAACAACCGCAAAGTGGGTGAAACTCGTGTCTCCTTACCTTCACAAGGATTTAATCCGTCTTCTGTCTTGTACACATTTATCTCCCTTGTACTTATCAAAAAAAAAATAAATAGAATAAGTATGTAGAATGTCCAATATGTTTCTGAACAACAGAGAGGTATATTAAGCTAACGGGTGATGGGTTTTAGATTCTCATGATTTTCTTTTCTTTGCCCTCACAGGTTTCCACTCCTGTGGCTGATAAGTCTATCTGCAGTGCTGGAATACTGCTGTGCAGGTATCTTACCTTTGATTAAACTATCATTTATGTTTTCACCCAACATACAGACAATAGGCACCAAATTAAAATGCTCCATAAACATATAAGAATTGATTCACTATTTCTCAAGCTCCTTTCTCTCCCTCTTGTTCCTTTCAGCTGCTGACCTGAGGGACTGTGAGGCAGCAGGCAGCAAGTGCCACCCTCAGGCTGAGTGTCTGAAGGTCAAAAACAACTTCACCTGTGCGTGCCGCATGGGCTACCAGGGCGATGGTCTGCTGTGCAACGACATCGATGAATGTGTCAGTGGCCTGCACAGCTGTCACCAAAAGGCCAGCTGCAACAACACCCCGGGCAGCTACCACTGTGTCTGCCTCAGTGGATATGTTGGAGATGGCATCAACTGCCAGGACATCGACGAGTGCCAAAAAGAAAACGGGGGTTGCCATGCTAGTGCCTTCTGTAGTAACTATGAGGGTGGGCGAGAGTGCCAGTGTAAAGGCGGCTTCAAGGGCAACGGCTTTGAGTGCACTGATGTTGATGAATGCTCTAATCAAAGGATCTGCCATTGGAACGCCACCTGCACCAATAACCCTGGGTCCTATGCTTGTACCTGTAATGCTGGCTATAAGGGCAATGGAAACTACCTATGTCTTGACATAGATGAATGTTCAGAGACTCCTCGTGTGTGTTCTTCTTCACTTGGCTACAAAGGCTGTGCAAATCTGCCTGGCAGCTACCGCTGCACGTGCAGCAATGGCTTTGAAAGTAACGGGCAGAACTGTGTGGACATCAATGAATGTGCAAGTAACATGTGCAGTCGATATGCAGACTGTGTAAACACCATGGGGTCATATCAGTGTACCTGCAACAGGGGTTTTGTAGGAAATGGACTGACATGTACAGACATAAATGAATGCAATGAAGGCAATAAATGCGACCCCAAAGCTGCTTGCATCAACAGGATGGGGAGTTACGAGTGCTCCTGTCTGGACGGTTTTGTAGGGGATGGTCAACAGTGTGAAGACATGGATGAGTGTGCAACACCTAACATCTGCCCTTCTACCACTACCTGCGTCAACACTGGTGGGTCATATTACTGCGACTGTGGCAGTGGCTTCATCTTCAAGAACTCCAAGTGCTATGACCTGGATGAGTGCGTGGATGGCCACTGCAGTCCTTACGCAACCTGCACAAATTCACCTGGCTCCTACTCCTGTCAGTGTACAGCAGGGTACAGGGGAAACGGCCACATCTGTGTGGATGTGGATGAGTGCTCGCTGGCTAAGCAGTGCCACTCCAATGCTCTTTGCATTAACCTTCCTGGCTCCTACAACTGCACCTGTCAGGTGGGTTATTCTGGAGATGGGGTGATCCGGTGCAATGACGTGAACGAGTGTCAGGTAGATAATGGAGGTTGCAGAAACAAAGCTACATGTGTCAACAACCAGGGTTCTTTCTCTTGCCAGTGCCTGCCAGGCTTCATCTTGATTAACCAGACTCTTTGCCAGGATATAAATGAGTGTAAAATACTGACCAATCCATGTAGAGTTAATGAAGATTGCAAGAACATCGAGGGGACATACTTGTGCCCCTGCCGGGTCGGTTTCTATCGCCCTGCCAGCAACATGGACTGCATTGATATGGACGAGTGTAAAAACAATCCTTGCCATGTCAACGCCACATGCCTCAACACCATTGGGTCCTACACTTGCAGCTGTAAGCGAGGTTTTTCAGCAAATGGCACCCAGTGTGAAGATATAGATGAGTGTTCTGCGAAGGGTACATGCCATCCACGGGCACTATGTACCAACTTCATAGGGGACTTCTTTTGCTCCTGTCACCAGGGTTTCAAAGGTGATGGCTTCTCCTGTCAGGATGTGGATGAGTGCACCCTCTCTGATACCATTTGCCCAGCCTTCTCAAAGTGTATCAACTCCCCTGGCGCTCATGTCTGCTCATGTTTGAATGGTACAGTGGCCTTCAACAACACCTGTGTGCCACCCAGCCTGTTGTGTGACCCTGCCTGCCACAGTCATGGCCTGTGCCACCATTCGTCTGCTGGATACCAGTGTGTGTGTGACCTGGGTTACATGGGTGATGGGCTCACTTGCTCGGACATAGATGAGTGCCAAATGGAAAACGTTTGTCCTTCCAATGAAACTGAGTGTATCAATATTCCAGGATCGTTTTCCTGTGTCTGCAAAAGAGGCTACACTCTCAATGGAACACAGTGTTTTGGTAAAACACAGTTCTTTTATTGTTATTTTCAAATAAATCTATAAAGTGTGGTTAACTTCACCTGGTTCCAGACTTTGAATTGCTACCCGCATCTCTGATTTGTTCAGTGATTCATATGAATCAATCATGAAAATGATGTCAGGCTGAATGAATGAAGTGAAACAAAAATGGCAATTGGTGGTAGTTCATAATCTGCACAGAATTTACAAAATATTACTGATCTTCTCTCTCTTCATTAAGTAAACTGGTGAGGTAAATCCAGGTAGAAGCCATTATCATTTATTGTTCTCTCTTTTCCAGTCTATACCAATAAAAAAGCAGATGATAAAGATAAACAGAAGACAGATTTAAGGAAATTGTGAGGCAAACAAGGTGTGGATTGTCCAATAAACACATCTTACATCTACAGAACATGCAACATTTAGTGTAAATCCTCACTCTAGTTTTAAACTACAGTAATGAAATACTGTAAAAGCACATTTTTGCATTTTCTTTCTGCTATGAAAAAGATCTTCAGACCACAACAGGACTAAAACTGCACATCTTGTTTGCATCTGTCTTTGCAAAAAAATTCTATATTGTGTATTATTATAATGACATGAATTTTTCAGGCTCTTTTGTCCAAACTTGCATTCAAACCACTTAGGAAATCTACTTTCAGTAAAGCTTTTATTTGTTTTTAAAGATTTCTGGGGGCATTTTTGCCTTCACTAGATAGGACAGTATAGAGGTAAACAGGAAACAAGGGAAGAGAAAGAGAGTGCTACAACATGCAGCACAGGTCCCTGGGCAGACTCAAACTGTGGAGTTTGCAGTTATGTGGTATGAGCCTTAATAATTTCCGTAATTTCCACTTGACATAACAGTACCAGAATAATGAGTGAGTCTACTTCCTTCTCTAAAAGAATATTATATATTTTACATGTTTTCCTTTCTTGTCTGTAGCCACCAAACAAAGCGATTTGTTTTACCTCACTTCAAAATAAAAGTTCATCTGTAAAAGCTTTAACAACACACAGAAATCATTAACTCTGATAATTATCTCCCTCTCTTTCTCCCTACCTCTCTCCCCATTTGTCTATCACCTTTCTAGATGTGAACGAGTGTGAGACAGGGCAGCACGAGTGCAGTAAATTTGCCCATTGTGTCAACACAATGGGCAGCCATTCCTGTTTCTGTCTCAGTGGCTTCACAGGTGATGGGAAGAACTGCTCTGGTAAGTATCAATTCCTCATCATAAACATCCATTGCACCAGTTGTTTCTTCTGCCCCCATAAGTGAACTCTCCTGTGAGCTTTTTTTTTTTAGCACCATTTTGGGCTGTTTCCCTGACACTGTCCCATTTTGGATAAATTATAGACCTTGATGAGTGCCAAGTCCAAAATGGAGGATGCCATCCAATTGCCAGCTGCACTAACACGCCTGGATCTTTCTACTGTGCTTGCCTACCTGGCATGAAGGGGAATGGCTTTGACTGCCAGGATGTGAACGAATGTGAGGAGAACTCCACCCTGCCACACAACTGCAGTGCCCAGGCTTTGTGCCGCAACACAAACAGGTCCTACATCTGCCAGTGCCAGGATGGATACCAGGGTGACGGCTTTGTTTGTGAGGATGTGGATGAATGTCAGTTGGCCACAACCTGTAGCAGGAACATGACATGCAGCAACACCCCTGGTTCCTACACATGTTCGTGTATCATGGACATGGTGTATGACAAGGGCACATGCGTGAGTGAAGACACCTGCCTGAATGCTAGTAGCATCTGCCACCCACTCGCCAAGTGCCACCCATACCAGGGTTCCTTCTACTGCCAGTGCGAAGATGGTTATGAAGGAAGTGGCACCAAATGCCGGGATGTGGATGAATGCAACCAATCACAAGATCAAGTCTGCCCTGCCTTCTCCTACTGCTTCAACACTAATGGCTCCTACATCTGTAACTGCTGGGAAGGGTTTCAAGACAATGGGACACATTGTCAGGACATGGACGAATGTGTAACGGGGAACTTCACCTGCACTGACAACAGTACCTGTACTAACACAGAGGGGAGCTATAAATGTACCTGTGAGCCAGGCTTCTCAGGCATCTCATCATCATCATCTCATCGCTCCCTGTGTTTGGACATAGATGAGTGCTCCCTTGGCCTCATCCAGTGCCCTAATTTCTCCAACTGCCTTAACACAGTTGGATCTTTTGTCTGTGAGTGCTGGGAAGGTTACCAAGGCAATAAAACTGACTGTGAGGATATTGATGAGTGCCTAGACAACTCTACCTGCTCTGAGCATAGCACGTGTATTAACAGCAATGGAAGCTACCTGTGTATTTGTGATCCCGGATTTTCTAGTGTAGATGGCTTGTGTGTGGACATCAATGAATGCAGTGACATGGAGCTGGGGGAGCTTTGCACCAATGGCACGTGCATGAATGCTATTGGCTCATATTACTGTGAATGCATCAAAGGATTCTGGAGTAATGGGACAGAGTGCATAGATGTAGATGAATGCTCAGACTCCCTCAACTCCTCTGTGTGTCAACCCCATTCCACATGTGTCAACATCCCTGGGTCTTACCATTGCCCCTGTAATGAGGGCTTTGTTCTGAATGGTACAGAGTGTCAGGATTTGGATGAGTGTCATGACCCATATGGCAACCCTTGCCCTGAGCACTCATTATGTAACAACACAGCAGGGTCCTTCTTCTGTCTGTGTTCTCCTGGGTACAAACCCATTAGATTGGGCTGTGAGGATATCAACGAATGCAAGGACAACACCACCTGCCGCTTTGACCAGGTGTGCACCAACCTGCCTGGAGCATACAGCTGCTCTTGTTTGCTGGGGTACCACGAGGAGAAAGAGGCATGTGTCGACACCAATGAGTGTGAGAATTCACCATGCCACCCCTTGGCACGGTGCTGGAACACCCCTGGCTCCTTTTCATGCCACTGCCCTCTGGGCTTCGCTGGAAATGGCTCCTGGTGCAAAGATGTGGATGAGTGTGTTGCCCTGACCAAACCGTGCCACCCTCTCGCTCGCTGTCACAACACCCCAGGGTCATTTGTATGTGTGTGTGCGCCCGGCTTCATGAGTATCGGTGCACTGTGTGTAGACTTTGTTGAGTGCCGACGGGCTAATGGGCAGTGTCACTCCTCTGCCACCTGCTCCAACTATGTAGGAGGTTTCAAATGCTCTTGCAGTCAGGGCTGGAATGCCACCAAAGACAATGGTCATGGAATAGGAGGATGCGTGGATGTGGATGAGTGTGTGTCACCCATGGCATGTCCTGGGCAAACATCCTGCACCAACCTGCCAGGGTCTTACAACTGTTCCTGTCCCAAAAACAACACAGTGTGCAGAATGATGACTCAGATGGGTTGGCTATGCCTTTGTTAATCACCTGTCTTGATAATCACACCTAGACGTCTGTGTTTGTGTGTATGTTTCGTTTGTGTGTGTGTCTCATAGTCTCATGTGTTTTTTGTTTCATGTGTAAATTAATTCAAGGCAACCCACGTAACCCTAATCAAACTGCATTTTACAATTGATATTCTGTTCATTCGCAGTTCCTCTGCTGCCTCACTGAGTGACAAACTAAGCTAAGTCAGTAAACAACCTTAACTCTATCCATGATTTTTCCATTTATGGTTTCAAATCCCAAATGCTTCCTCACATTACTTCTCAGGTGGTTTGGTCTCATTACTAGGGGGATTCAGCACAGCTTGCTAGTTTTCTCCATTTTGAATTAGCAAAGAGGGCAGCAATAGCCTAGCCTAGGTTACAGATAGGGTAACGGCATGCAATAGATCACAGTGACAGTGATTTTTTTTTTCCAAACAACCCCCACAGGAGTACAAGGCACGACCTGCCATGCTCATAAACTGTGAATTAGAATTTGAACTGATTATTACAGAATATTTAATTTTTTCCAAAGTTCGAACGGTAAATCAAATTTCAAATAAAAAGTGACAACTGAAACAGTCAGTTCACATCCTAAAGTGAACTGATTAGTTTAGTTGATGACAATATATTGTGGTTATCTTCAGTTTTTCCACTGATTAACTATCTGTGCTCCCCCAACAGAAAGCGACCTGTTCCCCTTTGGAGCAGAGGTTGGTGATAAAGGAGTAAAGATGGATGCAGAAGATGGAAATTCCCCATACATCACACCGCCAATGGGTTTCCCCTTTATGGGAAAATTGTATGACAGGGTTTATGTGAGTTTCTAAGTGCTTTTATCTACAACACTAGAAAGATCTCAGAGAGTGCATATCTCTGCCAAGGTTGTCTTTTTTAAAGAATGGAGACTATTTAAGAAATGCTTGGATCTACATTAAAAAAACACTTCCTCCTTGGTCCATGGCCTAACTTTCCAGCTAATTGAACTGTAATATACATCTGTACAAGGTTTTGAAATATTTTTAAACATGTTTTAAAACACGAGTGTGATATTTGACAATGAGTGTGATATTTGATAGCAATACACATATTACACATGGTTTACTACAGTCTACAATGTGTAGATGGCAGTATACCATTACCCACACAATAAGGCTTACATGCATTGCTTAAGGGTTTACAGCAGTAAAATAGTGTAGCAGTAATTCACAGCTCTTATGATGAAATCAGGATAAAATAAATGACAAAATTAAATAAAAAATAGAGACGTCGCTATAACTACAGCAATATTAGACATAAAGTTGGGATTTAATGACATTCAACCTGTTTGATATCTGTCTGATATTGTATCCGTATCTTCCTTTCCTTTCTCAGTTTTCTGACAATGGCCTTGTCCAGTTTCAATCTGTCGCTGAGAATGAGCAGTACCTGCTGCCGGCTCCTTTAGCCAGTGGTTTCCCTGACAACATGAATGTGACTCTGTTGGCGGTGTTTTGGGATGATGCTGACCTCACCCAAGGGGACGGACGGCTGCTCTATAAGGTTAGGTGTCATCAGGGGTCATGGTCAGCTGCTGAGTTTGTATTGTTCAGTTGAAAGAATGAAGCAAAAGATGAAATTTGAAATTTGAAATCTAATGATTTAATAGCTTTATGCTGGAGCATGTGCTTAATTTTACTCCTCCTTTTCTTTTTTTAATCTTTCAGGAATACCATAAACTGGATATGTCAAATGTCTACTCCCAGATAGTTTTTAATCGTACTGCAGACGAAGTGACAAAGTTTGAGGAACAGAGAAGCAGGCCTGCCTTCACCCCTGCCTGGATCCTCAAGATCACCTGGGACAATGTGATGCCCGTCTCCTACCAGAAGATCAACTTCTCAGAGGTAAAAAGATTGTTCAAATCCGATAAGACTTTTGTTTTCTTTATAATTTTGGCCTGCTTGACACATTTTGTTGTTCTAACTAGTAGTAGTTTAGGGCTTCGGTTTAATTTTCTTGAAATTCCTAATCTTTTTCAATCTTAGAAACCACCAAACATGCTCAAAATGTTTTTTTTTCCCTCCCTCTCATACAAACGCAGTAACTAATTACTTATTTGTACAATCCTGGTACATAGTACTGATGATGAATTGAAAAGAACAAAACACCTTATTAAATATGCATGTCCTACATGACACAATTCACATTGCCAGTCACACACACCATAAGAATATTCAAAGATCACTACCATCATCATTTAAAACGTATTTGACTGAATCTCTTATGTACCAGTGTCAGTGAAAGGTGTGTTGGAGCTGGGAGTGTTACTGTTTACTTGTCCTACTTTATATGTTATTGTTTTGTGCAATGTGAGCCCTTTAACCGTCACCTCCAAGAAAGCAGAATTCATAATTCCTGGAACACTTTTATTTTGTTTAGCTTTGGTGCCACCTTGGGGCTGTTTCACCTGCAGGGCTTGAATGCAGGGTGTAGTGGTATCTGCTGCCACCTGTCTTCTTGTATGTCTTCTTGCAATGTCATTTTTGCATTGTATGTGAAGTCTCGCTGTGCGGTACAGTGTAGTGTTAGTCAGTGATACACTGATTGATTAAATGCAGCATAATTATAGCAAAATAAAGACACTTAATAGACTCTTTATATAATTGATGTAATAATGAAGATCCATGTCTGGCAAAAACTTTAGAACTAAAATGTAAAAATGTCAATAAACAGAGTTTATCTAGGCCTTCACAGTACTTGATAACTAAAACAGTTCTGATTTATAATTTTCAGACTAACACTTTCCAGTGTATCCTGACCACGGATGGAGTGCGCTCCTTTGCCCTCCTGCGATACGGGGAGATGGCCTGGGGTCCTGGTCAGAGGCCATATCACGATGCTATCATCGGCTACACAGATGGAAAATCCTCCTACAAGGAGCCCACTGTCCCCCCAGGAAACCTTTACGGGCCTGGGGGCAGATACAGGCCCCAGCAGGTGAAAGGAATCATGGGGAAGTTAGGTCAGCAGGTGTATGATTTGACAGGACCAGCGGGGTCAGACGTGGATTCCTTTATCAAGTGCCAGGTGTGGACGATGAAGGAGCCGGACCCTGCTGAGTGGACAAAGGGGCTGTCTTCATGTCCTTGCACCCGCACTCAGGCTCTGGTGGACCTGTCCTTCATGCAGGACACCACTGATCTGGGCTCAACGGTGAAGACGCTGAGGGGTCAGCGGTGGGGGGGCGGAGGGGGGCACATATTTCAGTCCATCCTGTCCAACAGATATGGTTCAGGGAAGAGGTGTGTGTATGAACCAGATGGTCCCCTGCTGGCTGGGTACAATGAACGCTACTTCTCCAGACGCAGCTTACAGAAACACATTGGTAATGCATGATTTTCTTTCTTTGCTTTTTTTTTTGTCAAATCCACTATAAAAGTAGGACTTGTATTTTGTATTTACTTGTTGTATTTAAGACAAAATAGGCATTAAACACTCTTTCTCAAAAATTAGTTTGTAAAGTATAAACACAAATGTATATGTACTGTACCATTCAAGATTTTAGTGATTAACGCATAGGAATTCAATAATTTCTACACACAAATTTGAGAAGAAGTTCCTATTAATGACTTGTGCCTTGCTCGAGGACAAAGTAAGACACATGTCTGTTGCTGGGATCAAACCTGCAACTTTCTACTTACAGTCTGTCTGACCACTAATCCATGCTGCCACAGCGTAAATATTTAATCAAACTTCTCTCTCCAGATGAAGATCTCCTGCCATTCCAGTGGTGTTGTATCGAGTCTCCTCTGTGCCACCTTTACCTCAACAAGAGACCGCTGGACCGTTGCCAAGGTTACAGCTGGGCCAGCCCTGACGGCTTCACCGCGACCCAGAAGGCGACACAGGGTGTTGGTGAGGGATTCTTCTCAATAAACACATTGCAAGTTAAAACCAGCAGAAGGGCACATACTGTACAGCGTGGGTATTCAACTTATGGCCCGTGGGCCAAATCTGGCCCGTGATAGGGTGCCAGGTGGCCCGCTGACCATTTTTTAATTCACAATGAAAATAAATTGATTCCATCTGGGAATTTTTTGTTTATACCAATTGTTTATACCAATTTACCAAATAGTAAATTTTCAGTAATGTCCCTTGGCTGTTACAGTTGCATATTAGCCTATCAGCGATCTGTGCAGTGCAAGTGGTGACACAGCGAAAAGTCCCTCTGTCCTGTGCGGGGCACGTGGGAGAAGTTTGCCTTCAATTCTGTCTGCCTGTCAGAAATTTCTGAGAGCAAATTTCTCCCATGTACCTGCGCGGGGCTGCTGCGACTGGATTTGCCTCTTGGCAAAGATGAGTGAGGACAGCAAATGTCAAATGCTTGACAATGAAATCAGGCAATTCAATGAAAAATGGACAGATGAATTTGCCTTTATTTTGCCACCTCATACCAAACCAGTGTGTTTAATTTGCCAGATGACAATTGCTGTGTGCAAGGCTGCTAATATCAGGCGTCATCACGAGTCAAAACATGCTAGCTTCAGTGCAGCGTTCCCGTCTGGTAGCACCGCAAGATATCTGATAAATATTATTAATCTTTGTTTATTAACTGGCCCCTGGCCTCCTTTCATTTTGCAAAAGTGGCCCCCAGACAAAGCAAGTTGAGTATCCCTGCTGTACAGTAATCAGTGGAAATGGTAATTGTTTTTAAATAATACTGGTGTATACATCCAGTAATGATAGTCAGCAGTTTGGCCATTCCCAGAAAACTTGCTGTACCTTTAATCAAAGAAGACTATAGTACTAGTGTATGATTCATTGAAATGATTTCCCAGAAAACCTCTCTGTTCCCTGTCCATGTTTCCCTTGCAGCGATGGTGTACGGCAGCCTCTATTTCATCACCTTCGATGGGACGGAGTACTCCTTCAAGGCCCTGGGAGAATTTGTGATATTGCGTCTCTCCTCCAGCACCGGCTCTAATATCTTCACCCTGCAAGGACAGACTGACAAGCTACACACAGACACAAAGGGGATCATTGAGGTCCCAGTGGTGGTGCGCATGGCTGCCTTCCACCAGGGCATTGGCAAGGTCAGGATGTTTGTGTGTGTGTGTGTAGAGGGAAGACAAACTCTACTCTTACTTACTTACTCTTACTCTTTTAAAAAGTTTGAATATCAAGTTCAATGAACATCTGTGCTATTGGTTGTGATGGGGAATAAGAGAGTTTCATTATCAAGATCTTTGGGAGGAAATGTTCCCATCGAGTTATCTGGCCTCAAATAATTATTCCACATTTTTAGCACTATTTCTTTCAACCTTTTTGGAGTACCAGATGGGTGCAATTTTATATAAAAGGCAATGGCACAAGGACAGAAGCTTACAGTCTAGACAATCAGAGATTTCTGTATGAAAGACAAAGTCCTCAAGTATCTCATGTGCTCTGCAAAACCTAACCATCCAGTTTTAAAGCAGACTAAAATAAAGAATACTACAAATAATATTTCTAAATCATACTCCTATCTCTAATATCCATGTGTTATTTTCAGATTGAATGGAGATGTGCAGAGAACAGAGACAGACTGCAGATTTTTGTGGATGATGTCGAGGTCCCAGTCACAGTTGGTAAAGATCAACAAACACATCTGGCATACAATTAAAAATCTGTTGTTTTTGTATCAGATTTAAAACAAAAGCCATTGTATAAAAGCTGCTGTAGACAAAAGTATCTGCTGTCTTAATCCTATATTTCATAACTGTCCTTTCAGGTGTCGTGCACATGGGCGAGAAGGACTTTGCTGTGCACTGTATGTCACTGAGTCGCTGTGCAGCGGTGTACGCAGGTGGTCTCCATGTGGTGGCGTGGTGCGTTGTAGGCTACAATCAGCTGGCAGCCATGGTGGAGGTTCCTCAGACCTTCTACAACCGCACTGTGGGTCTCATGGGTCTCTGGAGCTCCAACCGCTCCGATGACTTCCTCATGTCTGACGGCAGGCTCGTCTCCTCAACGAACCGCAACCCCCCCCCAGAGGAGAGACTGCATGACTTTGGCTTGTCCTGTGAGTGGACCATAGATGCATGAACAATTTCATTGTGTTTGAAGAAAAAAGTTGAGAACATTCTGAGAAGTCATCATGTACAAAATAGAAAATCCTAATTCACTGCCAGGCTGACAGTGAGCCCTGTACCCCTGTTTGCTGCTCTGTTGCATCAAATCTTAATACCTGGACAAGCTACTGTTGTCTACAGCAGGATGATTTGATGCTTCTGACAGCAGAACTATATCAGGCCTGAGCACAGTCACTGCCATGGAAGTTCCTTATATTAACCTTTAGCTGCCAGTCTGATGCACTAGTTAGTTGGCTGTATATGTTCTTGGGCTGGAGTCAGCTTTTTAAAATGAAACAATCCATGTTTTTATATTAACAATGGATCAAATTACTGTGTGTAATGTCAAAGGGGTTGTTTGTAGTGACAAACTAGAATTATCACGTAGCTTTGCAGTTCTACCAAGTCTTTTAGCGTCTTTCAGCTCATTGTTTCGGTTTTATGTCCCACAGCTTTACTGTTTTGATTCACGCACACTGCTCTCGTCAGCCTGTTTCCAGCCACAGCAGGCAGCTGTTTTCAGTAAGAAAGGTTTGATAAACTAACTGTACGCTACCTGTCTAGCACCAAACAGCAGACAGACACAGTTAGCGACTAGCTGGTGAACATAGTGGAGCATTTAGCAGCTAAAGAGCCAGATGTTTCCTTCAGGAGTTGGTGAAGAGCAAAACAGAGGTAATAGGAGAGTGAATATTGGACTTAGATTCATCAGGTTGACTGAAACACAAGTGATATTGCTAATGTTGCTCCGTATCTGCTGGATGCTAGGCAACTGTTCGCTAACTTCTGCGGCACATCAGCTCTATAAGTTGATAATATGTCAATGAATGCTGCTTTAAAAATACGCTTCAGTGTTCCCACTTGTGGGTACAGAGACTGCCTGGAATATGAAATCAATACATAGGGATTCATCTTGCCAGAGTTTAAAAAAGGGGATCTTTGGGTGCAACACCTCATCTATGCTGCCTCTTCTCCCACACACCCAAGGGTTTGACCTTCCCAGGGGCCTTGTTGAGTTATTACAGACCTACCACAGGCCACCACCCCCACCGTGACTTCATCCCATGAATCGTGGGCCCTTCACTTCCTCCAAGTGTGGAGTGCCCATGCTTGACATTATACCATTTTTGGACTCCCTGTACTGAACATATTCAACTTAATACTAAACAATTAGAGAGTCAGGCTTCCCCAAGAATAAAATACTTCCAGGTTGACTTTCCATTATCAGTATCCAGTATCATCTAGACAATTAGTTTTACATACACAGCTACACATGTCCTACTCACATCTATCCCCATCTCTGTACCC
>LKNJ01002456.1:38584-61745 GCA_002120245.1 Maccullochella peelii
TGTGTGTGTGTGTGTGTGTGTGTGTGTGTTACTAGGGGCGGTTCCAGTCCCAGAGAGCCTGTTGTTCTCTCCAACTCCACTGGATCCACTGAAGTGTGCCACCTCTGAGCAGCTGCTGCAAACCGTCAGTCCTGCTGAGGTGGAGGAGCTGAGGAGAACCTGTAAACGCATCATGCAGTGCGTCTACGACACCCTAGCATCCAACAGCTCTGACCTGGGCCTGCGGACTCTGGACGCCAAGGAACGATATGAAAATCTGACTCAGATTTATGGTAAGACGGCTACACTACTTTGGAAAGGTTTTTGTGTTCATCATTGACCTGTACTCATCTGATGTGGTCTGCTAGGTCACATGCCTCCCATAGTGACAGAGCCCACAGTGGTCCGCTGTAAGGTCAACTCTACTGTCAGTGTTCAGATTGTCACTCAGGACCCAAATGGAGACTCCATCACCTACTCACTGCTCTACCCCAGGCCTCCAGGGGCTTCCATAGGCAGGGGTGAGACACACACACACACACACACACTTTTCCCTCAACCCTTCATACCAGAGAGGGCCCCACTCCTCCATCGATGTTCTAGATAACATTGCTGTTGACATTTGTTAGTGGGATGGTGAGCCAGCAGTTAAATCTTTTGGCAGATGGGACGTTTCAGAGCTGAGTCAGTGGATGGGTCACACAGAGAGAGACACGCACAGGCATGCAGAACTGGCAGAAATTTATGAAATGCTGTTTTTATTAATACTATTACAAAAAATAAAAAAACTGTGTTTTTTTTATTATGAAACCACAGGAATACAGTGGTATGGCCTCATCATGTTCCCCGTTCATTATTATGTATATGAATCTGTATGAATGAGTTTGTGTTGTGCGGGCTTTTACAGTCCTGTGACCCTTGTGCTCTCCGCTCCAGGTAACGGCATCCTGACATGGACGCCCCTCACCACGCAGCCCGTCCAGCTGACCATCAAAGTCAGTGACGAGCTCACCAGCTCCCTCTTCACCCCCATCCTGCGCGTCTGCAACTGCCTCAACGGAGGAGCCTGCCAGTATGACAGCATCATTGAAAACCACCAGCAGGGAAAGTTCCAGGTACAATTTTGAGTTTAGCTGAGGCTCTAAACACGCCACAGTTCATGTACAGGATTGAAAAATTGCCAGTTTGTGCTGATGTTGATCCTGAACAGGAATAAGCAGGTATAGTGCACACAAATGTTTATTTTGATAGATTGATTGATTTGTTTATTTGATTGTCCTGCACCATATGGCGCCCAGCCCATGTGGGCTTATAAGACAGTAGAAACAGCAACAACAACCAGGATGGCCACATGACCAATCATAATATACAGTGCCACAAATTCAAAAAGAGAACATTTCACAATATAAGATACTATCACACACCAGTGAGAACTCCACAGAATTCAGTTGTTGAACTGAAATAAGAACTTTCCTACACTGTGTATGGGAACGTAGTTTTGTCAGACCACTTTGGATCCAGGTATTAGAAATATTAAGTATTTGGCTTGGTTCAGAAATCCCCTTGAAAGAAAACAAAGGCTCCAGAACTGAAAGAATGGGTTAGTGCAATGGTGGAAATAAGTGGCGATCAGGAGGAAGGGGCGTCTCCCTGGGACCGGTTCTGGGCGTACATTAAAATGGAAGATAGGTCTAAATAGGTGTCAGTCTCCTCTGTGACTATGTGATCCTGTAGTATGACTCAAGATATATGTTTGACGTGTTTTTCCTCAGTTTTTTTTTTCTTCTGGATTTATTCATTTATTTGATTACTTTTTTCTGGATTTATGTATGGGAGTCTGCCTCCATAGTGTAAAAAATGTGCTATGTGTTGCTGTATTCTTTAAACACTAATATATGTATGCCATGTACTAAGCCTTTCAAAAACTAATTAAAAAAATTAAAGTGAAAAAGAAAAGAGAGAACATTTCAAAACATTACATTTACAGTGTTCTCTGTCTTAGTTGCCATTGCTAGTTAAGTGAACTTATCTGGAATAATTGAAGTGGCAGCCATGATAAGAGCTCATTGTACTCTATATAACAAAAGGGGCATCAGAGCTTCCTTTAATACCATCCTTTTTGAAAAGGAATGAGCATATAATGCTGTCCCACAACTCTTTGCTCCACCAATAGACTCACAAGCCAAACCATTTAATTCGTTCCACCTATCAAGTGAATTTTGAACAAAGTGTGTTAATGATAAATGTGTTATGTGTAAAAATGATAGTAGTCGGTAGTAGGCAAGCACAAATCTTCTTCTGACATTTTACTTTTTATTAAATGATTGGCAACAGTCCACTTCACATACAGACGTTGGTCGTCTGCTCTCAACTCCTTATGAATTCCCCTCAACATGTTTCCCCGACTTCATAATGTTCCCCACTGAAGTTAAGGAAATGCAGTTAGGGAAGGAGGAAGGATGTATTTGGATTATCCAGATCAGAGTGTGGAACAAGTAGTATCTTTTTTGAATGCATGCAATATCCAAATCTGTCTGTCCCTCTTCCTTTCTGTTCATTATTATTTCCTCCCAGGTGGTGGGCTGCCTGTGCCCAAAGGGATTCAGGGGAAAGTTCTGTGGGAACACTACAGATGCATGTCAAGGCAAACCCTGTTTCCGCAGGGTGCAGTGCCAGTCAAAGTCAGAGCCCGACCAGTTCACCTGTGGAGAGTGTCCCAATAATACTGTCTCTAAGGGAAAACAGGGATACAAGTGCTTTGATTATGGTCTGTGGAACATTCATGATCTTCGTTTGCTGGATTTTCTTTGTGCTGTCACATTATCAGGTTTGGAGAAACAAATGGACCCCATACACTAATTTATTTTATTCTTGTTTCTCTGTATACCTTCTCAGACATGTGCATGCCTCCCTTCCCCTTCCCCTGCCACAACGATGCCGACTGCCGCAGCATTAAACAAAACTACACCTGCACATGTAAGCCTGGCTTTGCAGGAAATGGACAGAACTGCACAGGTACTAAACACCCGACACTTCAGTATGAATAACAACACATTTTATTTATGTTTTAACTGCACATCTGTCTTTGTCCGCATTGTAGATATAGATGAGTGTGCAGATCTCTCAACCTGTCGCAATGCTAAGTTTGAGTGTAAGAACAAGCCCGGCTCTGTCGACTGCCTCTGTAGATACCAGAAGTCCAAGGACAATGGATGTGGTATGTGCACAATCATACGTGTTCACTGTCATTTAGCCAGCAGCTATTTTATCAGTTACACAGTTTATAGAGGTCCAAATGACATAGAATGTATTCCAATAATGTTTTGGGGGGTTTTCAGTTCATTTGACCCTAAAGAGACTCTTGACACTAGAAACAACTGCATCTAGAGGCTCTATGGGGCTAAAATGTACTGTACAAGCCAAAGCCCTTATTTACGTATAGTACTTGATGCCTTATATAATGTGCTAAAGTGCACACAACTCACATGCGGTGATTCCTGTATATTTACTGTAAATTCACATACTATGTTTCTTTTCATAGTCTCAGTTCCTTACCATCAGTTTTGGAATTGGTCCAGTAGATCGCCTCTGCCGGCATCTGCGAACAGGCTGCAATGGCTGCAACGTAATCCTTGCGGGCAACTAAAAGTGCTTGTTTTTGCCGCTGACAGGCTCAGACTGTTATTCTAAGTGACAACATTATGGAAAGGATCCTACAGAGACAGACTGTTTGTTAAAGAGTAAGATCCTTTTGTATTCCTGCAACAAATCAACCTCTTGTGAGATTTCAGAGCAAGACTTTCTGTTTCTGGTTAAACAAAAAGGATCTTATTCTTTAATAAAACTGTAGGGATCCTTTCCATAATGTTGTCAGACACTTAAAATAACAATCTGAGTCTGTCAGTGGCAAAAACAAGCACTTTTAGTGGACAGACTTTTCACAGGTGCAATTGCCCCAAAGGATTACGTTGCCATTGCAGCCCGTTCGCGGATTCTGGTGGAGGCGATCTACTGGACCAATTCCAAAACTAATGGTAAGTATTAGTCATTTAGACCCCACAATTTGTAAAAGTAGGTCCCCGGTTCAAAAATACCAGAGTTTCCCTTTAAGCGCATGAATTTTGGTGACCTCACATAATTCGCAGCATACCTCCGGTAGGATCCAACACTTGGTAGAGAGCGTAAAACCTGGAGTTAACACGTGTGCACACAGCTCACACTGACTCCTCTTGTAGATGATAGAAAAGGAGGCTTTGCTATTCCACTGTCCCTCGTACAAAAATAAACTGGATGAAATCCAAAAATATTCCAACAGAAATTGCCACCTTTTTATCTATATATTCCAAAACAATATCCACAACAAATTCCACAACACAGTCGTAAAGCTTTGCGGCCAGCTCTACTCTTTACCAGCCAGCGACTAACTACCTTAAAGTGCCTGTTAAGTGTCATAAAATCACTGGTTGGTCTCAAAAGAACATGCATGTATTTATAAGTGCATTACACACACAAACAACATATAATTGTAATCACTGAGAGTGCACCTTAATTGAACATAATAGTTGAAGAATAATGAACTATATTGAAATATCAACATAAATAATAAAAATGAATATTCAAATGTAAAATACAAATTTGACCCGTGACCTGAGCAGAGGTCTAATCGGCCAGAATAAATGAAATTGCCAATGTGATGTGCTTTGCCCTGATCCAGTAGATACTGTGCAATGTGGTGGAACTCTTAAAATGGTTAAACCTATATTATGAACTCTTACTGCAGTGCTAGTTTGTGTATTTATGAAAACTGTAATTGTGCTCTACAGCAGCTTGTACATGCGCAGTGTGTTGCCTGTGTATTGAATTCAGTTCTGAATGATGTGTTTCTCTGCAGGTGAATCTGCCAATCCTCCAGGTAAGACTTCCCATACAGTTCTCTTTGTGGCTTCATTAGCTTTATCATAGCGTTGCTCTTCCTCTGGTGTTACCATGGTAAACATGCCCATATATGGTAATTAGAGGTCATCACACAGCTGTTGCTGCTGTTGTATGCCTGCAGGGTATAATGTGTTCAACGTCTCTGTGGCCTGGAAGAACAACAAACCTGATGGACTCAAACAGGTGGGTGTGTGTGTGTGTGTGTGTGTGTGTGTGTGTGTGTGTGTGGGTATGCCAGTGATAGCTGGTGACACATTAATTAGTAACATGCAACAGTTATAATATGATTGAACACATTTGCATAATGATATAATATATTTCTCCTTCTTTCTCAGCTGGTGGACATTCTGTCAATGGGTTTCCAGAACAAATTCTACAATGCCAGTAAGAAGGAACCAGGACCGGACTCCAGTCCAGGTGTGGAGGAATATCGCATCAACGTGTCCAGTGACACACCCCACTGGTACATCAGAGACTACCTGGCCAGAGTCAGCAGCCACTATGACATCAGTGCCTTAGAAGTTGATGGTAAACTACCAATACTTTTAGTGATTTGCACTTTTTTTTGTATAATAACATGTCATGTATTATAATGCTTCAGTTTGCCATATATTTTATTTTATGGTATTATCAAATATACTGCAGCACTTTTTTAATGATGGCAAACTGTTGATAAGACTACCTCTCTCTCCCACTTGCTGTTGCAATGTCCACACCTACAGATCTGGATGAGTGTAAGGCCAAGGAGGGGGTGTGTCTCCATCCTGCCCTCTGCTCCAACACTTACGGAGGCTACAGGTGTGTTTGCAATGGCACAACTGATGTGGATGAAACCCAGTCCTGTATATTAGGTAGGGATCTGAGCATACCGGTACTTTACATCCATCCCGCATGTACAGCAACAGCTGACTTGGTTTGACTTGACCCTTTACAGACATACAAAAGGTGAATGATATGGGACTAGACCTCGTTCTGGGCCTGGTTCTGGGCATCGGCATCCCTCTGCTTTTGCTGCTGCTCCTGGCTGCACTGGCCTGCTTCTGCTGCTGCAAGAGGAGTGTTACCGGAGAGTGAGTGACACCAGGAGCACAACCATTTTTACTTTCTACACGACATCCATGACTGACTGAATGATAAAGATTAGGGTTTTTAACGAAGCTCCTGATGATGATATTCTTACGCTATTTTGTGACTATAAGAAATATATTTAATAGAATAATCGTCTGTAGCTTTGGTCAGTTTATATTTACAAAAGATATAATGGATTCTGATGGTGACAAAAAAAACATCCATAGAAAATTCTCCAACCACTCCAGCAGAAGAATCCATGTCTCCTCTTTTAAACCGTAACGTTCCTATAAGTCACAATTTTGCCAAAACATGGCTAAATACAAACCTTCAGTTAGCATGGTTAGCTTTTTACATTTGTTGTACACAACTACGTTTTGTTGCGTTGCTTGCTTTTTTAATTATCGCGTAGGCCACTCCTCAATCACCCCCACCAGCTTTCTCCAATGATTGGCCACATAAGCATAGATGTCCCCCAGCAAAACTGTGGCTATGGAGTCCTCAGGGGCGACCACTTGGAGACTCCAAGAAGGCCAGAGCCTCTTACAGTAACTTCAGGGACTTTTGATGGATGTATCAACATAGCTTTTTCTTTTGGCACCAGCCTCCTGCCATACTTAATGTTTTTTGCCTCACTAGTGGTAAGGACCTAAGAATAGCACTGTTGTCCCTTCATTTTTCATCCATACAACAATCATCTTCTGCTATGTAATAAGCATTACAGCCTCACTACAGCCATGCTAAGACTATTGTTTATAGCCACACAGGCCTGCAAAATAATGGGTAGACCATCGTGGTGCACTAAAACTCTAATGAATTTTAAAAAACTGTGTTTAGGTGGGTCAGCAGCTCCTTTGGGCAGGGTGAGACAGGGTTTATTGCAGGTCACCGCAAAATATACTGCTGCAGAGAATGACCAGACCAAACACACACACACACACATACTCACACACACACACACACACACACACAAAGTTACACACTCAGTGTTTCAAGGTACAGTAGTCAAGTAGGTCTGCCCAGAGACAATCCTTTACAGCAACTTGAAGGCTTTAAATCCCGTCCTCTGTACTGCTGCTGCAGCACTGTCTTCTTGTATTTAACTTCTCAGTTGGAGGACGGACTGCCCACTCTCTTACTATATTAAACAAAAACACTTCCTACTAACAGCTTTGGTCCGAGTTGAAACTGCACTTGGGTAACACTGAGGAATGTTTGCAGATAGAATATACAGTAAACCAAGATAATGATGAGTGTGACACATCCACAGATTAGAGATGCTGTTTGCTCACAGGAAAATGGCTAAAACTGCATCATCAAATCATCCAATGTAATTTCTTAAAGGAATAGTTCGACTTTTTGGGGAAACGCACTTATTTGCTTTCTTGCTGAGAGTTACATGAGAAGATTGATACCACTCTTATGTTTGTATGGTAGATATGAAGCCACGACGGTTAGCTTAGCATAAAGACTGGAAACGGGGAAATAGCTAGCCTAGCTCTGTCTAAAGTTAACAAAGCTGCCTACCAACACCTCCAAAGCTCAGTAATTAGCGTGTTATATCGTGTTTTTTACACAAAAACCAAAGTGTGAAAATTACTTCCGTGCCGGACAATTTCTTAGCTGGAATCAATAGCTTCCTTTTTGTATAGATTAAACAAAGATAGCAAATGATATAATGGCTAGCATAAAGACTGGAAACAAGGGGAAACAGATAGCCTGGCTAGCTGTTTTTAGTCTTTATGCTAGCCTGGCTAGCTGTTTCCCCCAGTTTTCAGTCTTTATGCTAAGATAAGCAGCTTCATATTTACTGTACAGACATGAGAGTGGTATCAATCTTCTTATCTAACTCTCAGCAAGAAAGTTAATAAGCGTATTTCCCAAAATGTAAAACTATTCCTTTAAATAAATATAAAAACATGTGGTGTTTGCTATTGTGAGGAAGAGTGCGTTTTCTTTTTAGGATTTAGCTAGACCACACAGACTGAAAAGTCAGTCACAATAAAGAGATTGGAACTACTGTATATAACCACCACATTCTCAGTGGCACAGAAAAATATCAGATCACAGTAGGATTTGAATACAAAGCCGAATGCACCGTGTTGAATGAAAATATGCTGTGACTGCTAAAGTACATGTCATATTCAGATGTGTACAGTATGTGCGTGTGAATGTTCACATCTATTAATGACTTTGTGCATCATAATGTGCATTTGTCCTTGGCCCCGGAATGTGTGTACAGATGTAGGGCATCTGGGTCAGGTGTTAGTAGAGATACATAATCCCCCTGATGACTGGCCTGCTTTCTCTGCTATCAGTAAACTAGACCCTATGGATATAATGGCCGGGGTCAGCGCCAGCACTGTAGGATTATGTTGTTAGATTAGAGCGAATAAGCAAAAACCAGGGAAGAGGTCATGCTGTTGTCTTTCAACAAGACACAGATACTTGGATTATACGATATGATATAATAGTACTTAAGGTCCCAGATGTATGGGATATGATGGAGCAGCAATGGTTGAATTTTATGTTTCCAATAGTCCCTTTTAACTTCCCATTAAGTAACATCAAATGTAGGGTTTTAACAATGGTTTGCAGAATTTTATCAATGAAATACTATAAAATCAGCATTATATATAAAATCTCTGGACTTTGACTACAATCTGGACTAAGCTTCAGAGATTTCGAACACAACATTTCACAACATTAACTGGGTCTCAAGACAGTCAGTGGGCAAGTTTGCAAGGAATCATTGGCAAGAATTGTGTTGTTTTTTTTCTCCTTTTATTCACAGAATGATTCATGGCACACCAGGTTGCACCGTCTGTATCTCATTATCAGAGAGGATATACATATTTGCAAGAACAACCATAATAATATACAATCCAAAACATCTGAGCTGCAAATCAGACATCAGCGAGTCTAGCAAAGCATTCGGGACGTGTGCTCCGTGTTTTTAATCAGCTTTAGCCCCAGATTTCAGCATCTTTCAGCACTCAGAATATCTAGGCTAGAGCCGGCGTGAATATTCATGAGTTCACTGAGTATTCTACAACAACTGCTGCCCATCCAAATATTTCCATAAATTGCCTGAAATGATTGTTTACCGTATGGAGAATTATAGACGGCACTAATCAGAGCCAGGGACTCACTGCAAAAGGGACAAAATGTGAAGAAACATAGCTCACTCATTGATGGAGATATATCACCACTACTTAACAGTTTTATAGTACATAATGATCCACATGGTGCAAGCTAAAGACATTAACTCCTGATATGCAGTGCAAGAAATAATATGGACAGTATTCTACATATTTGCCACTTTACAGCATCCTACAGATTTCTTGTTTACTCCTGCATTATGTGTTCTCTTCCAGTCTCCCCCACTTGATGCCAGACTACGTCCAGGAGCAGTACAACCCTCCACCCTTCAACTACTCTGACCCTGCCCTACACTACATGACCCACAGCAGCCCACGGATCATAGACAACATCACACCCAGGCAACGCCTCAGGTAGCACATCCTAAAACCACATGCACATACATGCATAGGTGCAAATCACTTATGCAGAGACTAAACAGCATGCACACTTGCACACAGAAAAGCACAGGCTTACAAACACAGTACAAGCACTTTTGGAGCCGCTGTATGTGTTTTATAACAGCAAGATGAATGACTCTTATTTATATCATAGCAAACAAGTAATTAAACTTGAGTGACTTTTAAAGTCAATTATTTCCAGTCCTCTCCGCTGAGCAAAGGACGTGCCAAGTTTGAGCTGGAAGATTTTTCGCCTGGACAACACTTTACAGTCAGAGTCTGACCCAGCAGAACTCAACTGCCTCTTGGCTGGAGACCGTGATGAAAAGTAAACCACTGCAGTGGTCTTTGGCTTCCAGCTGATACCAGGCCAACAACCTCCTTGATCCACATTAGCATTTGCCAGAATACCTGGCATCAGGCTTCTGCCCTCTGTTCACAGTTATATTCATATGGTTCTAGTCCAAAATGTACAGTGATGCATGCATATTTGGAAATTCAGTATCACTCATAATCACCGAAACGTAGATTTGATTTGATTTATGTGTTATTATTTTGCAAACACCTTAAGTAGGTGTCTCTTTTTTCCAAATGCATGTATCTCACTTTGGAATTACACTCTAAATTATTGTTCATTGCTGGATTGTGTCCCAGTTAATTTAACACAGCAGAGTAATTCAGTGTTTCAACTGGCAGCTGTCTTTTGTAAAGCTGGACCGTCACTGCGAGTAAAAGAAATGATGTGTTAATATAATGTTCATCATTAAAAGTGCCACTTTAACAACATTACACTGTGGTGATATTTTTATTTTTTTTAAAGCAACTTGGATGTCGGCGTTGTAACAAACATGTCATGTTACTAGTGGGGGAACAGAATGGGAGTGTGGCTTAAGAGATCCTTTAACAAGAAGGTCCCGGTTTAGATATGTTGGTTATGTAACCTTGAGCAAGACATTCAGTGCTTAACAACGAGTTCCTCTGTAGCTCAACCTGACATCTGAGAGGAAAATGAATATCACATTGTCATCTTCCTGCAAGCTGATACATGTCAAGCTCAAGCTGCTGATAGTTCATATTTGTGTAAGGACTCAATATCTTTAAAAGTGATCATGCCATGTTCAGATGTTATTCTTGGCATGGTGGAAAAGCCCCTCACATTCTGAAATCAAGAATTCTGAAATGAAGGACACCACTACTTCTAGTATGTATTGTTTTCCACTGACAACCAGTGCAGTGTTAATCAATTTCTACATTTAATTAAAGTCAAATAAAGTACACTATGGCAATAAAAGTGAAGGTAGACAATACTGACATGCCAGTATCAGATTTTAAATCAAAGATCAGTCTTTCGTCTAATCAGTGCTGGAAGAAGTACTCGGTCTCTTTACTCAAGTAAAAGTCATAATCCCACAGAGTACTCCATTACAAGTAAGTCTTGCATTCAAGATTATACCTACATACTAGTAAAAGTATGTAAATAAAAGTTTTATGGGCAAAACAAGCTTAAAATACTCATGTTTGTCTGTTGTATGTCATTTGAATAATTCCAAATTCCTTTTAGAATTTGCACCACTTCAGTACAATATCAACTATAGTGGGTATTGCATTATTATCTAATCTTTGTGGTTCTGTCTTGTAGAGATTTTAACTTGTAATAATGCATCATATCATCTTAGATGATCAATGTTTTCGAAGTGAAATATTGATCTGCAAAGTAAGTAACTACAGCTGCCAAATAAATGTAGTGGAGTAAAAATCTTTACTTGAGTAAAAGAAGTAATAGCCCATATAAATGTATGTAAAAAAAAAAAAAGAGTACTTTAAGTATCTAAAGTACACACTGTGCAGAATGGCCCCTTTCAGAGTGTTACATTATTATACATATCATAATATTGGGTTAATATTGATGCATTAACAAGTAAGCAGCATTTTAATCATGTAGCTTGGAAACGTGGAGCTAATTTAATTACTTTATATGTTGTTGCATAGTTTAATCTATAAAAATGCATAATATTGTATGTGTTGATCGTATGTTTTGTATCTTTTTTGTACCTGCAAAGTAACTAGTAACTGTGGCTGTGTAGAAACATTTAGAGGAGCATAAAGTAGCATAAAACAGAAATACCCAAGTAAATGAAAACTATCTCAATATTGTACTTAAGTGCTTGACTAAATGTACTTAGTTATTTTCCGCTACTGCATCTACAGTGATTAGCATTCCTTTTACCACATCATTCCATCTTCTACTGTTGTGCCAGCTCCACGCAATTTCTTCTCCAGCCACCAGGTGTCACAGCTGAGTCTTCCACACAAGGCAGATCAATCCCATTTGTTTATGAGTAAGGTTCAAACACACACACAGTCCCCCCCTACACACACATCCACAGACAACTAGACACCTGCTCTGCAGCCTTCATCTGGAAGTGGCCGCAGCATGCGGTGGAGCTCGCTGCCCCCCTGCATAATGAGATCATCTGAGAGGGGCGCGGAGCAAGGAAGCCCTGCAGGTCCCTGCCACTGTAGAGACAGAGCTGGCCTACGCTACAGCCGGGGTCAAGGACGGGGCGCTGCTAAAACACTCTGCCCCTGTCACTTCCTTATTTTGATTACGCACTAAAGCACTCATACACACAACTACCCCTGCATAACCTCTGCAGTGTTTCTCGCTTCCACTGGTTTCTACAGGACTCATTGAGAGAGTTAACTGAGATTTCGGCACAACGCTACCTACAGGATTTGTAGAGGAAACTTGTGGAAAGAATAAAAGCAAGTAGAGCTCCAGACACCTGTTATAGTCAAAGGCACAGCTAACAGTGAACAGCAGCCACTGAGGATGAAATCACCTTAGCGAGAGAGCTTTGTAGTGCCACACCTCTGGAAGATTCCAAGTACTGTTTCATGTGCTGCTGAAGTCTGCAGCGTTTGAACTCCAGCTCCACACTGACTGCAGCAGACAACCTGGAGGCAAGCCAGTGAGGGAAAGAGAGAGGAAAGGGAGAGGGACAGAGTGAGATGGAGTCAGAGAAAGAGAGAGAGAGAGAGAGAGAGGACAGGAGGGAAATGAAAAGTGAGAGAGCGAAGATCAACAGCAGGGATTCTATTTGACAGCCAGTAAGTGGTTTTGTCCCTCAGATCCCCTCAAATAAAACAACTGACATGTGCAGGTTTAGAGATGCTTGATGATCTAGTACCAGGCCCAGCAAACAGATACACGTTAGGGGGATAGAAAACTAAGTGCATGCTTAACACTATATCCATTTCATCACAACATGATTGAAACAGGCAGGGAATAGCAGGCCCGACCAAATCCTCTTATCCGATTTGAGGCCATTAATCATTTCTGCCTCATGATGTAATTTTGGAAAACATGTCATTTCTCAGTAACAGGTAGGCCAGAATGCCAATGGGATTGGCTCCTGTGCGGCTAGCCTGTTGTTGGACCTTACACGGCTAATGCCCTTATTGCATGGCTGTAAAACCATTCGCGCTTACTGGGAGTGGTTTGCTAGGCCGTCAACTTTGTCTATTTACTGGGCCGCAACCTTTGGCTGGTGTGTGCTGGGAAACATTACTGATAATCAGGAATTCTTCTCAGAGGCTGGTCAGATGTAGCCGAAATTGCCTGTAGGTCATAAAAAATACATGCGAACATGAACACACCCTTTCCCTGTAGTATTTACCATCAGTGCATGTACACAGAGGCATTCGCATAGAGGCATAGAGGCTAATCTCATATGCAGATGTTCAAACACACTCGAAAGCAGACAGGCCTGCATGTACACAGACATGCACGCTCACACAATGTCTTTTCACTAATAGTAGCTTGACATCCATATGACGCACAAACAACTGCCATTCTCTCCCATGAAAGGTGATCCGCTCCCTTGGCATGGAACCAGCAGGTGCATTACAAAGCCTCATTTATTAATAATTGTGTCCACGTCTTTCAGTTACACAGGTAAACATCTTCTCATATTTGTCACATGTGCTTTATCCCTCAAAGTCCTCACATGCCACTTAGGTACACAACTTAGCCTTCTCTTTAAGCTTTTTGCTTAAAAGATGCTTTATTTTAGAACATGGTTGCGCAATAACACCACTCTGCACGGTGCTACCACATACTGTATCTCACGTGCTGTGTGCCAACCTGCCCCCATTGCCAAAAATTGAACTGACCCACATGGTAGGTTTTTCTGCACAGGGAACAATGCTAACTATTATCCGCGTGAGTGATGTTACAGGCCATTGGGAGGTGACATTAATGAAGATGGAGGGGTGACTTCAGCCCTGCCTCTGCTGAACTAAAGCGATCTTTGACCCCTGTGGTATGGAAATGAAAGCTGGCATTTTATATAAATGTTCTGGGCTGGGCTGTGTCCGATAAGGACTCATTATGTGAGGCAGTTACATATTCACAGAGCTGATAAGAGGAGGGGAAACATAATAGGAATAGCAGTGGTTTGAGCATAGTGTGTATGTGCATGTGCATGGATTCATCTGAGTAAAAAAATAATACTACAGAGTTAACATAACACCTAACATCCCTTATGCAAAAACAACACTGTAACACATACTGTATTGTGCTCTTCTTTGGCTTACATCATGGAGGTTGGTTTCAGGTTTTATAAACCATTAAGTCATGTCTCCTGGGTTCCAATATTCCCTATCCATATTAACTTCCAACCCCAAATTACCTTTGACCTGGAGCACGTCCTCTGAGACCTGGGGATCATTGAAGGCCATGTCATCAACCAACTAAACAGCTGATTCTGCATATCGGATGAAGTGTGGCTATAGAAACTGGGCAGGAGGACAAAGTAGAAAGCTGTTCTGATTTAGAAATATTTATGACCCAAACAGTGAACCATTGTTTTATTCACCACAGATGTTCCATCTAGAATGTGTGAATACAGAAAGAAGAAAATGCAGTTAAGTGTTCATGGCAACTGCATATTAGTATACAAGTTCACATTTTACAGCGTTTGCCAAATATTTTCAGAGAGGCAAAAAGTGATACACCTCCACATACAGGCGTTCACCAATGCTCCAGCTTATCTGGTTCTTGTGACAGGCCTTTGTGCCATCACCTTTGGCAGTAAATAATCTGCACAGTGACAAAAACTGTATCAGAAAAAAACCCAGATTTAAATGAAAAGAATCCAATGTGCTCCAGATTAGGTAGGTTGGGAAAAAACCTGGCTGATTCTAAAGCTGCTCAGCAGATCACATGGCACAGGCAGCATCACCGCTGCAAACAGTGCAGATGGAAGTGGGAACCACTTTGGATCCTCATTTCTTACATTAACGTGTGAGATATTGAGCTTTTCACAATTCCTGCACTCTACTTATAGTGTGACATTCATGTCTAATAATAAGAGAGGCAGTAGAATTGGGAGGAAGGGGGGCTGTTTTGGGACATGGAGATTCTATTACATTCTCTGAGTGGTTCTTCAAATCCTTCTCCTCGCAAGTCCCTGTCCACCCTCCACCTCCTCCTCAGCATCTCCCATGGGATCAGGCCAGAGACAGGTGGTCAATGGGAGACAGGAGAGCAGTCAGGCATAAGCAATCTGGCTATCAGATACTCCGATCCACACCAGCAGCACTGAGAATCCACAGTCATCTGACAGCAACGCTTGCTACAGACCCAGTCACATATCACACATCTTAGTGTGCGCACGCACACACACACACACACACACACACACACACACACACACACACACACACACACACACACACACACACACACAAACTGTTACCTATTACAAACTATTTACAACCAAACACTTCAGCCCTGACACTGCATCTCATTATGCAAAAAAAAAAGTGAAAAGGAACTTTACTCAAGGCCCACAATGAACTCTGTCACTGTCTGTGGTAACCTTGTAACTGCATTTTAAAAAGCAAGCAGGGTTATCAGTATGCTAATGAAAACACAAGTAATGTAATCAGAAATGAAAAACTGCAGCAATAGGAAATACAAAAAATCGTGTAAGCACAAACTGGGTCAGTAATACCCCAGTTAAAAGTAGCAAACTATGCTCCTGGTAGCTAATTACTTATCAAAACTATCTTATTGGGTCTCCCTAAAGATGATGCCCATATGAATACACACTGTGCAACAAGCTTGTCTGCTATGCCTGTGGCACTGACTGGGATGTCTATGGACAAGATGCAGCGGCAGCGCAGACCATGGGAGTGACGCATTGCAGGTACAAACACACCAATCAGAGAGCGCGATTTCTCTCTGCTACGTCTTGTGCCCCATCACAGAGTAGCAGAAAGTATTCATACGCCGTTATGTAGATCACCAGCGATACGCAATACAATGTCTAATGTCGACGTCTAAAACTTCACGGCAGTCGTACATGTGTATTGCAATTGTTTATTGATTTTATTGTTAGGCTAATCATTTATATAAATGCGTTTTTAATTAATTAAGTAACTGAGGAAATGGGAAGTTGGCGGAGTGATATTAAAAAGAGGAGGAGTTTACGATAGCCGTTAAAGGCGAGTCCAGTTGCCGCTTTTTCAGTGTGATCATAGAGACTGTCAGTCCACTGAGGCTTTGTTTTGGCTGTGATTTGTTACGGATTTTTGTCGTGAACCAGCCACTCCATCTACATCAAAATGGTAAGAAAAAGAGGATAATATTTTCTCTCCAGTCTAGACTCGGTTGACAGTCCCTTGGTAGTTGTAGTTTTTTTGAATTGTGCGAAATTAATGTCAATAAAACGTAACGTCACCAATGGCTAAGCTGAAGCCAGCGTTAACTGTGCGCTGTGTAGTTACCGCAGTGGTGGACGAATATAAGACAGCTTGCTAGTTGCTGAGTTAGGTAATGCTAGCTTTTTAGAGAAAGCTAACTTTTGCTAAAGCTACGTTGGTTTGAATAAATGCAGTAACACCCGTGGGCCCAACGTTAGCGTAACGTTAGTTAACGTTACACACAACTGTATCAGCGTTACTTTTCCTAATAGCGTTGCTTTTATGCAAGCCCAACAGCAATCTAGCTAATACTGCGTTTGCTAAATTGAGATGGTGGCCGAACATTTGTCGTCTTGTCAAATACTTGTCCCACTTAGTGATAGGCGCTCACTGAAAAGTAATGTTGTGACTTCTTTCCAACCGATGTGTTGCTTGTGACGACTGCTGTATTGGTAAATCATTCTGCTAAAAGTGTGCAACGTTGGAGTTTATCTGAGGTCTGAAACTGTGAGCCGGTACTCAACGGTAGCTAGCTAACTTGAGCTCTTCCTAGCTAACATTTACCGCCAAATTGTAAGCCATTCATTGTCTATAGAAAAGTTGGCGTCATCGAACATTAAAGGTAGATATAACATTATAAGGACACTTTTGTAGTCTTACGTTCTTTCAGTATTTCTGCCTTCTCTTAAGTTCATTAACAAGATTGTTAGTTAAGCAGAACGAAAATGCCTGTTTTGTGTAGTTGTAACGTTACAGCTGCTGTCATAGCCATTGTATCCTTCAGAGTAACATTAACTGTTTATTTATTTAACGTTACAAGCCCTAGAAAGATGTGTTTGTAGCATTTTAAATTCATTAAGAATTGGGACGACTATTGAAGTTGTTCTAAGATGGAAAAGCTAATACTGGATATTTTTGCCGTATGATATGCTATTAAATGCTTAATTTTCTATTTTACAGGCTGATCAGCTTACAGAAGAGCAGATTGCTGGTAAGACATCGCTGCGTTGATTGACTACTTTCCTCATATCCTGCAAAGTGGCCTGCGTTATGGATCCTTGCATCCCATGTAGTGGATTTATGCTTTTGCCTTTTAAGGCATTCCACAGGGCAGCCTCCTGGTCATAAAACAGGAATGAATGAAACGGCTGTTGCTTGCTGGCTCTGGAGTACAGAAGGAGTCCCTCATGGAAAACTTTGCATTTTCATGGTTGCCATGTAATAAATGATGTAATCTGGAAGGGCTGTGTATTCTGGTGAGGTGTTGGCACTCCTTTTACATGCGGTGCATAATGTGTCCTTTGCCCCTGGGTGTGTTCTCATTGGCTGGAACACTTCAAGAACAATTGCAGTAGCAATTTGGTTACGTCATTGCTTCCAGTATGTGTATGTGCTCATGGGCACTTGCTGTAATGTATGCAGTTCATGTCTAAAATGTGGCACAGTTGTAGTGGTTTCCCTGACATCAGATCTTCCAGCTTCTGTTCACTTGAATCGGCTTAGGTCTCACGTTTCACAATATGCTGATCATATTCTTGCTGTATTTCATGGTGTCAGCTTTTAGTGGGTAAGCCCTTGCTTGATATTTTGCTGACGTGTGCCAATTTTTAGATTTGATCTGTTTGTACAAACGGCATGATGTTGCACGATGCACTAATATGTTCTGTTGACTTGGGGAAATTAACAGTAATTTAAAGTGCAGTAGCAGTGATGTGGGGGTGTTAATAACCTGTTCCAGAGGAGTTAGATCCCCCCCCCCATGACACTTCCTGCAGTTGATGCAACAGCAGGCCTTTCCTCTTAACAAAAAGGTGTTGCCTTGTGTGTTTGACCCTGCAAATGGCAGGGCAAGTTGTAGTTTTTATGATGTTGACAAGCTGCTGCATGCCACTACACATTGCCCATTGGCCTCATCACACTTGATGAGCGTGTCATTGTTCTTCATCCCTCTCGGCTCCACGAAACACAACACAAACTGTCATTCGCTGCTTATGTAGCCTGCCCACCCGACCTGCTGCTGGGTCTCGTGATCGCTGTCCTTGTTTAGCTAAATACAACTGCAGTTGGCCCTTAAAACAGAAGGGCTCATCAGTTTGCTGTAGCTAGTTTATAATTGAAACATGTGATGTAATACCCTTTTAAGTCTTGGGCCAATTCAGGGTTTGGGTCAATGTGATTAGCAGACTTGAGGATAAGATGAAGAGTTTGTTATGCTAGGTGGGCTGACGGCATTTACATGGATACTCATACTGTCTTGCCAGTTTTGTTCTGCCTATCTAGCCATCTGTGTGATATCTACCTTAGTAAATAAGTCCATCCACTCTTTTCTGCAACCAGAATTCAAGGAGGCATTTTCGCTCTTTGACAAGGATGGAGATGGCACCATCACCACCAAAGAGCTGGGCACAGTTATGCGCTCTCTGGGCCAGAACCCCACAGAGGCAGAACTGCAGGACATGATCAATGAAGTGGACGCTGATGGTGAGAACTTAATCTGGCTTCAAAAGCTGCTTACCAAACACCTACTGTTGATGTTCTGGATAATAATCCCTCATCAATATCTGTTTTTAAAAAAAAAATAAAAAATTAAATTTTTATTTTCAGGAAATGGAACGATAGACTTCCCAGAGTTCCTGACCATGATGGCCAGGAAGATGAAGGACACAGACAGCGAGGAGGAGATCAGAGAAGCATTCCGTGTCTTTGACAAGGTAAATGATGTCTGCATGCCCATGCACACATGTGTACATGTACAGCAGTTTTTAATAATGCACTTACTGACGTCGTTTTTCAGGATGGCAATGGATACATTAGTGCTGCTGAGCTGCGCCATGTGATGACAAACCTTGGGGAGAAGCTGACTGATGAAGAAGTGGACGAGATGATCAGAGAAGCAGACATTGATGGAGATGGCCAGGTCAACTATGAAGGTTGGTAGATGTTGTATTTTATATTTAAAAAAAAAAAAAAAAAAAAAAATTCCTGCTTGGATCACTCATTGGATACTGAGACGCAACTTTTTTTTTTTCTTTTTCCTGCAGAGTTCGTACAAATGATGACGGCGAAGTGAAGGCCTTGTACAGATTTCGTATATAAATTTGCCTTTTTTTCTTTGTGTAATTTATCTGTAAAATCTTAATAGCCCCCCTTCGTCCCTGCCCCTTCTGCTGTCCAAAGGAACTGCATGTAAACTGCATAGGCTCTTGTCCCTTTCTTTTGCTGTCATGGTGTTTTGGAGTGACGGAACGGTCATACTACCAGATGCCTGTGGAGGCCCCTGGGAGCCGGAGAACTTCGAATCTTCCCGTCTTGTGTGCTCGGGGCCCCTCCACGCGTGGTGACATTGGAAACCTGTCAGCTGGTTGTCACTTGGCAACACTGTTGGCATGGAAACAGTGTAGAGGAGTTTAAACTCTGCATGGACTACGGACAAAGTATATATGGAAATCTCTCAGCATTGCACTACTGCAAAAAAATGACACGGGTGTATCTCCTAGGTACTCGTACAAACTCTTTTTGTATCTGCTGTTCTATATACCAGAAAACGACTAATCTTACCATGCTTTTTAATGTTTTACTCACTACTTTTACTTTTCTTTCTCTCTTTTTTTTTTTTTTTAATGACCTCTGGTCATGCCTCAAATAATCCATTCCAAGTTGTATATTTTTGTTTTCCAATAAAATTTACAATCTACCCAGATTTGAAAATTGTCTTGTTTTCTCGGTTATAATGGTTCCTTGAGTTTGTATACCCTGTAATAATTCCCTTTTTTGTAATGAGGACAGGATGCTCCATTTTTGATGGGTTTTTCTTTTGTCTTTTTTTTTCGTCTTTTTTTTTTTTCTTGTTGCTTAGATTACATATGAAATGTTTACCATTTTAAATTTGAAGTGTACCCCTGTTAATTCCCAAAAGCACTGAGGAGCATCAGCCAATGCCTCTTAATGTTCAGATAAGCTCAGATCAAATCTGTATTATCATTAAAATAAAAGCACTGAGTGGGATCAAAGGCTTCTGTTTGAAGTGCATACAATGGTACTTGACATTGGATTAGCCTTGTACTGTCCAGCTCCCTTACTGACTACATAGGCCATGTGTTGTCTGCCACTGTTGGAACAGCACCATGTAGAAGCTGCCTCATGTCTTATTTGGCCGTTTGCCCCCAATGACGAGGTGCAGGTGATTGAGCGTACATCAGAAACCATGGTGTAAATAGAGGTGTACTTGTTTTTTTGTTTTTCTGATTGAGTTTGTTACAGTAGCTTGCAGAGATACTAAGTTTGTTATTTTGATGAATGACAATAAAGCTATATTGTGGACCTCTGCTCTGCCTCCTGTGTGAATTCTATGCTAGCATCTTTTTACTTTGTGCCCTTGGTCCTGTGCAGTGGTTGGACTAACACTTCTGTAAAGCTAAAGTAGAAAAATTCCTTTCACTTGTTTTATAAAGCTATGTGATGGTTTGGACTGTCTGTTGGGAGTAGTAAGGGCTGCAGTTGTTTGTCGCTTGGTCAGTCATGCGTGTTATTCAGTGGTCCTTGTGGATGCACATTTACACAGAGCATTACAAAATGCACTTCAGTAACAGCTCATACAACAAAAGTGACTGATGTAAAGGTAATTTACTTAAAGTACCCCAGATTTGATTTTCCTTAATGTGTGTGTGTGTAGGTAAAAATGGTGGATTATCCCTTTTCACAGAATTTGCATAGGAACAACTTCAGTTCCAAGATGAAAAGGAACACCACGACCCACAGCAATTTCAGGTGTGAATTGATGACACAAGTGGCTCTCATCTTGTCAAAGCCAATTATCACAAGACTTTAAAGAAAAAAACTCAGTTGAAGTGTCAATCACAGTCTACTGATAAAAAGCTGTTAATTACACAGCACATGTAACACTAGTCTCGCCCCTCCTCTGCATTCATGCATTGTCTAAATAAGAGAAGACTGACTGTGTCAGGTACTATGATGAAAAGGGACAACTCCTTTGTTGCCTGTGTGTGTCTCCTCCTGTACTCTCAGGTCACATGAGACTTCCTTGACAAGCAGTGTAAACATGAATTCTTGGCTCCTTCGAACCATGTTTTCCACGTAGCCTAGCAACGAGGCCAAATGTTGCGCTTTTGCTCCCAGAGCGAGGTTTTCACTTCAGGTGATGTTCTTTAGTTCTGCTGCACTGAGAAAGAGAGAGAGGGTGTTTGTTTGTGTGTGTGTGTGTGTGTGTGCTTGTGCCTAACATCACACTCCAGCCTAGTATGCCACATGAGGTAAGATACTCCGAACTTCATACACAAAGAAGAGGGTTAGTTTGAAAGAATTTCTCAGGGTGAGTATCACATTTTGAAACCTGTAGTGCTCCATAACAGCCTCATTTCAAGAACCCACAATACAACTACACTCATGTCTACACTGTAGGTGACAACAGTACTTGTTTTGTCTTGTGCTGGACTGCACTTTGCACTGTGATGGCAACTTTTATATATAGTCTATTCCAATCAAATACCACAGTATCCCTTCAACTATCACATGGTGGTGGATGTTAATGATGAGGGCTAAGTAACTAACTGCAGCATGTACAGTATGTACCTTGGTGCTGGCTTGCCATTGTGTCTTACTCTCCGTCAAACTGGTTGCCGAGTCTAAATTTAGCCCTCCACCAGGCCAGCCTGTTGAAAAATTGATCAATAGTGGAGTTGCTGCTATAGTAACAGTCGCAGTTTTAATGGTGGTCAGGTCAGGTGTCACTGGATCTCCAGTCAGACAGATAGTGGACGACAATGAGTACAGTGCAGGACAGGGCCACATGGAAAAACAAAGCCGTCTCCGAAGTCTGTGACATGTCCAGGGGTGGTAATAGAACAGATAAGGTAAGGCTCTTTAAAGCCCTCATAACTCTGCTTGATTAATGAGGACACGCTGAACTGGTAAAGCACAGGATGAAACGTGGAGATGCATCAACACATTGTTGGCATAGCAATGTCATCACAGCAGAAACAATCTACTGTGTCTTGGCTTGTAATCTTGTTCTTATCTGCAGGGCGGTGACAGGGTGGACCTGTGTGGCCGGGGCAGCTGGTGGCTGGGAACACTGAAAGTAGGTGTCACACTGCAATATGGTTTCATAGTCTGTCTGTGGAGGAGAGGCTGCCACGTTAGCCTCTGTGCAGGCCCAAACACTTGCCACTGGGGTGTCAATTAAAAGTGGCTCATTAGCTCATGTGTAGATATTGTAGATTTTCAATTAATGGCTTTTATTGCGCAGCACTATCCCATTGTCTGTGTCCAAAGTGTGCTGTCTGCCAGAAATAAATTCAAACACTTACACTACAGTGAGTCCAGTCCCTAAGTGCCTTACAGTGCATTCATGGTAATAATGCATAGACCTAATTAGTGGGAATGCTGATTCAGCATTCACACTACATGTATGCATATATGTGTGTCAATGTATTTCTGCTCTTACAGTTCAGCTTCCAATTCTGGAAATTAATTTCACATTTCTGCATTTTCAGCAAAGCTTTGCAATTTATTCTTATTCTGTATGTTTTTACACACACAGCTGTTGTTGATAAACTGATTAAACCTCCATCAGTTTGTTCCTCTGTTCTGATTGGTGGATTGATGTAGAGCTATTTTTGGCAGTTGTGACCTCTGTGCTTTTTAACTGTTAATAAATTCAAACCCACCTTTCTCTCTCTTTCTCTCTCTCTCTCTCACACAAACACAAACACATAAACAGTAATACACACTGACAAACTGGTTTTTCTATCTTTGTGGGTATATTTACTACTTCTGCCTTTTTCTGCTACTTCTACTTCTGCTTCAACCTTTCCTACTTCTACTATTACTTCAGCCTGTTTCTACTACTTCTACTAATACTTTTCCACTTTTTCACATTTCTGCATTTTCAGCAGTGTTTTGCAAAT
>LKNJ01002457.1:0-61661 GCA_002120245.1 Maccullochella peelii
AACAACAGCAGCTGCCGTTTGCACCCCATCCGTGCCACCGTGCCCTACCAGCTCCTGCGTGGGGCTCAGAGCAGCCCGACGCGGGCACAGACCCTCTACGGAGGAGCCACGAACAGCCGAGGCTCAAGTCCCCCCTCCAGCCCGACACTCAGTTCAGGAAGTGCAAACGCTAAGCAAAGACTGTCCCCCGAAAATAAGGACTCCTCTTGTCCACCAGACTCTCCAGTTTCCAGAGGTAAAAACGCTTATTTTAAACTGTTTTGCCTTACATAGGACAAGAAATGCCATGTCACCACGTGCTGTTGTCCACTGATAACTTGTCATGGTAACTTCTTTTGTTACTCTAACTGGTATACAGTTATATAATTAAACTTGCCTATCTAATATTTTAATTCAGCAAAAAATGGGTCAAATATTATATTTGAGGGGGTAGCCTGTAAGTCTGGATCAAGGTTGGCACTTGATTTGCAGAGGTTTGACGCATTAACTATTTCGTCTATACTCCACTTACACAATTAGGCACTCATAAAGAGAATAGAGTGCACTGTTGGCTCTCTTATTTCCTATGGACTTTTGACAGGAGAGAGGGGGAGGAGAGAATTGGCAGAAAGACATGCTTTCAGTTGTAAAAGGGGCCACGTCAGTCCCAGTAGAAGCAGCGCTGAGAGAATGGTCAGGTGTTGCCTATTCTGGCCTCCCTCCATACATGCAGCATGTAGTACTCGGCATATTCAGATTATGCTGAGCCTCAGCATGTTGCCTTGTACATGGCTAACAGAGGCAAGTGCTATGTCGTTTCATGTCACTCTCAGCTGCCCCTTGGAAGTCATATGGAGACAAACTGAAGGAGGACAAGAGAGTCCAGGCAGCCCTAAATCCGCATTTCCCAGTGTTTCACTAAAACCTTATTTATGTGACAGCCTCTCTTGCCAAATATCGACACTGTGGCTGGTTTCTCAGACCAGTAGCAGTATCCTTTTGTAGGCCAGAAGTGCATTTTTATTTTTATTTTTATTTTTTTTGCTGGAAGAATTCTGCTTTTTTCTGTAAACTGTGTTTTATTTACAATACACACACAACCACACACTGTCTGGTGAGTGTTTGAGGCACATTGTGATATGGTTGTGTCTGAATACAGCTTGCTTTTCCATTCTCTGGAGACAAAAGGAGACTCATTCTAGTTCTGCTAACCTCACTGGGCATTTATGACTCTGCATCACTGACCATGAAAATCACTAGGTATTCTCACCACGATAGTGTTCTGTACTTAATGAGAGTAGGTCACATATCATCACACACTACACAACTGGATAAATGCAACCATCGTTAGTCACATTTACTAGCTTTTCCCTCTTACCTTTAACCAAAATGGCAGCCCTCTTGTCACAGTGCAGCATGGTAGTTATTGTGGAGTTGTGTCTGGAATTTAATGTTTGTGACGTGCTTCATAGTCCTCAGTTCTTTGAATGAGATGACCTCAAACCTTGACCAGTGTACCATGCAAGGCAGGAAATGAAGTCTCTTCCACAACACCTGAGTAGGCAGACTTACCAGACACGACTAATTTCAACTATGTTTGGCTAGCGGTTGGTGTTGATTTCCAACTCTAGTGGCATGCCACGCATACCTCAGTCCTCTGAAAGAGACGACCTCTAACCCGGTGCCAGTGTCCCATGTCACTGGTGATGATGGAGACCTGACCCTGCTTCATCGCTGAGACCTCACAGTCCAAACACTCATGAGAGGCCTCAGATGATGACTATGATCATATCAATGTGGGGTCGGTGGCTACTAGCAGTCAGCAATGCAAATTGCCATACATCTATCAAGAAGCAAACAAGTATAACGATGTGAGCATGATTTAGTCATCTTCATCTTTCATCACAGAAGTCCAGCTTGATGTGACTGAAGCACATTATAATTTCTCATTCATTGTGGTACTTTGAACCCACTCAAAGACATAATGCTTGCCATTTAGTGGGAAATTCAGTCCAAAGTACCATCAGTGTTAGTGCTAGACAATGTCACACTGGTAATGGACTGCACTGGTGTTCAAACAGTTCAGATCGTAGCCTTATGATGAAGGACAGAGTGAAGAGTATTATATTCCACATCGTGACCTTTTAGGTTCACCACCATGACATCATTCTCTTACCACGCTGTCCCAACAATGAGTGTCCTGCTCCCTGTCAAAGTGCCAGCTGTGCTGAAACAGCCCTGCTTCATTGTCACCCATTCAAACTGCAGAGTAGGACCAAATGTGAAAATGAGCATGTTGTCCAAATCAGTTGACTCTGTGCTGTGTTTTCTGTAGTTTTATCGGCCTGCACGTAACTGACCTGTGTAGCATCTTAACTTCTCAGTTATAAAAGTTGAAATCGTTAGCACTACCTTCCTCATCCATTTGAGATACACTCAAACTAGTCCTAGCTAGCTTGTTGTGGGAGGTACCTGCTGGACTCATTGAGCGATGCTAATAATGCTAACAAACCATTTCCTGACCAGCTGAGGGACAGATGCTGAAAGTCATGAACTTTAAAAGATCACAGCCAAGATTAATATCATTGTTCATCATTTATATTGTATGAAAGAAAGTCACTGCTGAAATTACTGCTTGTAATTAACACACTTTTCAGCGTGAGCAACTCATGTAGAACATTATTGGAATATGGTACTGCAGGGTGACCTAGTTAAAGAGATTCCCCAATAGTTGTATGATCAAGCCTTTGATTAGAAAAGCAATCATGATGATATGTAATGTGTTTTATTTATATAATATAGTATATAAATGCACAGTATGATAAGTATTTACAGAATCAATAATCATACCAGTTGTATCAGTACTATCCATTGTTTATATTTTCTCCTTGCACCTCTTCATGAGTCATGAGAGTAGGCAATTCCATGTTTCATTATTCACTGTGTGGGTAATTTGAGCAGCTACAATAAAGTTGAATTGAACTGCATTAAATATGTCCAAGACCATCTACAGCATGATGTCTATTAAAGTGATATATCTATCTATATCTATATCTATATCTCTCTCTCTCTCTCTCTCTCTCTCTCTCTATATATATATATTAGTTGTGAGCCCTACCAGGTTTAGCTTAGCATTTCTGAGATACCAAATGTGATTTTGTTCCAACTGTGACCATGACAAGAAGCTAAATTATTGTGATTTTTCCTTTCAACCAGTGTCATGCAACCTTGTGAAAACTTACAGGAAACCATTCTTCTATGGTTTACTGATTTGGACCATATGTTTGTTTTCACATTTGCCTCTGCTCTACAGTTGATAAACCACCCATTTATTCCTGGAAATGCTGAGACTTTTTCTCAATGCCCGGTGAAGGAAAGTTCTTATTAAAATTCAACCTGAAAATATTCCTTTTAATGTCACATACACCACTCACTCATCCCTGAAATCAGCAGATGGACTGCTTTGATGTCTTGGCTTCTTTCACACTGTTTCTTTTTTTCTCATCAGGAGATTATTCTAGTCTGGCAAATGGGGAGACGATGGAAAATAACCACAATCCCAGTTCTGAGAGCACTGGCTTGGCCTATATCAATATTGATGGAAATTTAGCCTGCTTCCTTTGTCTACAATGCTTCAGGGAATTTTACTGTAGCCCAGTAAGCTTACTTAGGCAATACCTTTGGGTGGGTAGGTCTGTGTATTCTATGGGCAAAGAACAGCAATGAATGGCTGTGTAGTTCTGCTAGGATAGGGGTGCCTCATGTAGATAGTTTAGTCTGTGTGTGTTATAGTTTGTGTATGTTGGAAAGGCCTCTGCCTTAGCCTACTCACACAAGGAATAAATTAGCATGTTTCCAGTCCTGATCATCTTGCTATTCCTTTATTCTGTCTTCGTATGATTACTAATAGTAAATGAAAGCTTCTTCATTTCAGTACCAAAGTGTAATTGAGGTGAATAAATTTAATCCAGCTCTCATTACAGTCTCATGCTATTCTCAAGCTAATGTCTTTGTGTTTGCATGTTTTGTTTTTCTTTTGTCTTATTTTTTTTACTGCGTGTCACTGCAGGAATGTTGAGTGGATGCAGGCAGTATTCATGTGCATTGTATTGTGGTTGTTTATGAGTTCTTATGTGGGTGGTGTGTGCTTAACTGCTCTGGCTCACAGCAGACTGCTCTCATAATATCAGATACTCTCGCTCAGCCATTTACATTTGCTTCAGGCCTCAGCTCTCAAGCCTGCTGTTTGCCCTGCACGAATACTATGCGATTAGAATAATTGTCCACACTTTGACAACAAGAAGAGATTGCAAGGCAAGGTGTCATCTCAATTAAATACTTTTAATTGCAGTAGTTAACAAAGGTGAGGGCGAAGTGTTAATTATAATTTATTGTTTTTGGAGATAGTGTCTGACTTCTTTTAGGGACCTGAGTAACAATTCATTCTGTAATTGACTGAAATATATTTCTCTTCTTGTAATGTGAAGATCTACCTACAATTCCTTTTGTGCGCCTACTACAGCACATAGTTAAAGAAACCAGGCCAACAAATGTATTTTGATAGTAAGACTTTGATTATGCAATTGCTTTTCATTTCGGGTGAAAACATGTAAACCATTAGAGTTGTCAAAATATGGCCCCGAGTCCTTGGCTAGATTTATTACACAGTGACATTTTAGTGCTGTATGTTGAACTTACTCTTATTGGCACATCACAGTCAAAGATGCCTCAGGGTGTCGGGGAATATTGCTTACTTGTTACTGACGCCTTCATGGGTGTGTATGTGTGTGTGCCTCATCCTATGTTTTTATTCTTTTCCAATTCACAGCAGAAAGGTCCAAGTTACAGGTTCGGAGTTCCAGTGCCATCCGGCGGACATCTTCCCTGGATGCCATCACAGGGCCATACCTCACTGGCCAGTGGCCTCGGGACTCACATGGACCCTACCCTTCCTGCATGAAAGACAAAGCAACACAGGTACATACCATTCAGAAAAAAACACCATCTTGGCTATAGGCCTGAACAAGGGTGAGACATATATTATTCATGTTAATAGAGTTGCAAAGTGGGAAGAGTTTTTTTCCCATTCTGTATTCCCATTTCAAAATAGTCAAATCCTGTTGGTTTATGTTATGACCAACACTTTTAATTATTTCAACTTTGTTTCTGAGGAATCATGTTTTGTCTGACATTTTGGCATGGTGGATGGTCTAAGTACTACAATACTCATGAGCCTCGGCCACCTTTGCCATGGAGAAGCAAGTCAGAAGTGCAAATCAGAGTGATGGCGAATTCAAAACGCAGACGCTGAATTTGTGAACAAAACACAGCGCCATAGTTTGCTGAATCCATTCAAAACAAACCCAGAATCCAAAAGTAAGTTGGTTTAAGCTACAGATAGTTTTACCAGCTTTCTCAACACTGTAATCTTTAGCTTTGACCCACCATTAGCGGAGCACGTCACAGACTTTTAAGCTCGATGACTGGATGTTTCTTGCCAAAATGCACTATGGGAGTCGGGTCGTAGTTAACTTCTCCCCTGACATTGTTATGTACGCGGTCTTGTACCTTTGACTTTTTATCAATTAACCAGATGTTTTATAATGCAGTTGTTCATCTTTTGTACTGATGATTTAACCAGGAGCGTTTCGTGCCGATCCAAGCCTCAGAAGTGCTCCAACTGTAAGGCCACATATGTTGTCTTTTTGTAACCAAATTATGAGTCAAAATGCGTCATTATCCGTCTGATTCAGCTCAACAGGTGACGATGATTGATTGATCATCACATCGTACATTTGCTTTGTGGTAATTAATCAGAAAAGCAAGGTGCAACATCAGGGGTGGGGTGGGGGGGACAAGTTTGTTTTTTACAAGTATAGTCAGTCATATTCAGGAGGGGATGTGTGAGGAAAAAGCTCACTGCACAAGAAACACTAGGCTTTGTTTAATAATCATGAGCTTGAAGTATTTTACCAAAGTCCGCATTGAGTTGAAGTTGGTTTAAAGTTTGACATAGCAAAAGTACCTTAAAATATCGTAATATTATTTTAAGGCCATATGGCCCATACTTAAGCCAGAGTGTCTGGTAAATCCCCCAATTCAACACCCACTTTCACCTTTCTCCTAGCAAATTATGGTAGTTAGGACTTCCAAATAATTGTTGGTTTCTGTCATAGTGGCTGGTGAAGGAGACAGATCTACAACCTGTGGCCAAACATTTTGTTATAGCAATCTGGTGGTGGAGTCTGCTGCCAATACAGGCCTAATAGACTTTGCTGTAAATATTCAGAAATTCTCTCACAGCACTACATTTTTAATACATTATAACACTTCATAAGGCCTATGTATGGATTTCACATTGGGCCTGACCACAGTATTCCTGGATAGCAGCCCACACATGATCACCCAGTAATCTTGCCATGTGACTGATGGCTAAATGCTGTTTTTCTCTAAGAGCTTAATTTTTGGACGGTGGGGGTTTGGGGTGGGTTTATGTTAAGAAAGAATATTGACTATGTATGATCATGACAAGGGCTGCTCCCTCTTTGCTAACAGAAGCCTTTCATGTTTCTGAATGAACACCGCCAAGCCTCATTTACATGGGCTTCGTCCCTTTAACCCCTTATTAGCCTTGCTTTTCTTTGTGTGTAGGCTGAGGAAGTGGTGAGGGGGCCTTGCAAGATCTCTTGCAAGTGGCTGTATGCAGACTAAACACCTCTAATTACAGGGTTCCTGGGCAGCCCTGGAAAGACTGGACAAGTATGGAAAATCAATTTGATAATTATCAGGTCCTGAAAAATGTTAGTGCACAAAAACGTCTGGGCACGTATACACAGTGATCTTGTAGACCTACTGTTTTTGGCACATTGTGATATTTGCCTATGCTAGTGACATGGCCTCGACCATATTTCCCAGCCATTATGAGCAAAGATCTGATTGAAGGCTGACCAAAATGAAAATCCAGTTAGTACATTTGTCTGTGAAAGCTGTAGATATTTGAGATGGAAAACATTTGGCTATGTAATGATGTGGGAGAGTGTGACACACTTGACAGTCCTTCAACGATTAAATGCACTCCCCCAAGGATAGTCAGAGACCACTTCCTGTTAACAAGCTATGCCTGTGCCCAGCTCTTTTTAAAAGACAACAACAGCAGAAAGTAGCAGACAAAAGGTCCCTGGCTTCTTTTGTTGTGCATTGCACAAGTTCAAGACAGCCTCTCCTTTGAGCTGTAATGTAGCCTTGCATGGAGGTGAAGTTGTTTGCACCTGTCCCTCAGGCTATGGCTGAGGCGAGGAGAAATCCCACTGCTTACCACCTGGCCCTCGTGGCTGCACGGCCCGCCTGCCTTTTGTGTGGGAGTTGAGGAGCAGAGGGCCCATACATATGCTAATCACTGTTCCGGGATAGGTCTGTGTGCCCTGGGCTCTGTGGTTACAGAATGTCTGTATGAAGATTAGGGCCCTGACACACCAAGCCGACCTCAAAGAACTAGCACCGACAAAGGCAGACTGATCAAACAGTTCGCGTGTCCCCACGTCTTCTGTTAAAAGTTGCACACAGCACAACACCAAGACTACAGCCGATGGCCAGCTGACCACTGACATGCATGCATGTTCTGCGCCTGCGTGAGAGGAAATAACTAATCAGCAGTCTGTATTTGTAATCTGAAAAACATAACGGAAAGACAAACAAAATAAACTAGCCTTCTGTTTTTCATGCCACTGTCGATCTGTTTAAACTGCCTCATTATAGGCCTAGACTATGAATGAAGAATATGTCTGATAAACATTTGGAACTGACACACTGTAAAGTTTTGCTTTGCTGCTGTTAAAACCACTGGTGCCAACGTCAACTTACCCACAAATGCTTAATGACGGCATGGGCTTGGTGTGGTAGGGTCTTTAAATGCACACAATTAATCCTACTTTAGTGCTGTATTACATGGTATCTGCTATCACTGTGCCCCATTTTTGCTTCATATGAGCTTAATGTAAACGGATGTGTATGTTGTAGATTGTTCTTCAAATTCCATTAATCTATATTCAGATTAACCGACAAACAACAAAAATGCCAACATTTATCCATTTTCTGGAAGGCTCAGTGAGTTTCAGACAAGCACGAGATAACCGATACACAAAGTCAACTCACCAAATCAGAATGCATGTTCTCCGCACCTCTAAACCCCACCAAATGATAGCAGTGGCACTCTGTTCGCATGTCTCGGCATGCAGTCTAAACAAACCAGCACAAATTCCAATTTCTGCAATTCTATTGAAGCTCAGTCATTATTTCCTGCTTTGGAACAGAGCTGAATTCTTGAGGATGTTGCCTGCATGTAACCCTTTGGGTGGGAATCATAATGGGAAGCAAGCTGCAGGCTATGGTAACAGAGTTTTATCTTCACAGCAGTGCATTATCAGTCACAACACCTGGCACACAAGTCTACAAAGCACACAGCTCAGTCCGGAAGTTCAAGAGCTAGCATGGTAAAAGAGCCTCTGAGGTAAATAAAGGTGGGTGTTCTTGTTAACAGACAATTAGTTTGGGGGGACAGAGTCAATAAAGAAAGATAGTTAAAAATACTCCAGGCTATCTTGTCTTACTATGGATACCTGGGGGGAAATTAGTAGTTTAATTACAAACTGAGATATCCACTGTATATAAAAACGTGACACCTGTGGCCTGTCGACATCTTTTAAAGTAATTAGCTTGCTTTAGATTTAAAACAACAGCACAGATAAATGTAGAAAGTCCCTTTTGTTTGGGAATTAATTTATAGACTTTAATTTATAAATTTGTTTAAATGTCGGCTAAAATGCAAACAACTAGGGTACTCTCATATTAACTGTTAAACTATTTATTTTTTGTGTGTGTTCTGAAAGTTGCTGTCATCATTTATTGCCATTCTTATTTGAATTATTATTAATAATTATGATTAATTTGATTTAAGGCTCATGAGAATGAAGCAACAGTTGGAGACGACAGAAAATATCACTTATAGCTGAATTGAATGGTATTGAATTGAAATATGTCCAATAACTCCACTTTGTTGTGTCAAAGAGACAATTAACCCCTACCCTCGAAAAATTATTGTGCGTTTCATTTTAGCTACTATTGCGCAGCCCTATGAAAACCTATACATATCAGTCACTACCAAAAAAAGTGTTTCACATTTCATTGAGTTACAAGTAGTGAGTAGCATTCCCTACTTGACGTCATAGAACATCTGTGAGAACTTAGTTTTTCCTCAGCGGCTAAATCCACAACTCCATAAAGCCTCTCTGCCCTTTTACAGCAATCTGCATTCTGTATGAACAGATTAGGCTGCAGCACAAGTCCCTCAATGTTTGGCAGATGCATCAAACAGCACAAGCCCTTCCATAGGCCATGCACAAAATGTTAATGCTAAAGGCTAGCTACACATCTGCCATCCAATGTGGCCAAGCACAGTGGTCCCTTTTATGAGAGCACAAGCACCCATTTAATTCGCTGTCCTTTTCTGGGGAAACCAGTGCCAGCAATCCAGCGCAAATGGCTCCACGGGTGTTCCTCATTATTCACAGTGTGATATTCCATATCATAGGGCAAGGCTTGTGCGTTAGTTAGGGAGCCATAGAGGTTTTTCTGTTTGTCTGGGGTCAGGCATAAGGCAGTGTGAAGACACTGACATTTAAGATGTTTTGTACTACTGTGCTGACCATAAAACGTCAGATGTTTTGAGAATTTGTTTGAGGACCAGAGGCACTGTTGATACGCATAATCAGGGAGGGGAGTATGTGGTTTCAGACAACCCTATATAACATCCTCAGTCTGTTTCTGCTTTTGCATATATTTACATAACTTAACCGTTTCCTTGTTTATGCAGTAGAGGTCTAAAAGACATGTCCAGTGAGACAGAACTGCCTCTGTGCCTTCTGGTAGGGAATGTTTTGTATATCCGATGTTTTTTTTTTTTTTTACTGGTGTACTAACAACACTAAATTTCTCTGTAGACTCGTTGACTTGGTATAAGCCTAGCGTTGTGCTGTACATATTCTGCCAAATCACAGTAGTGTATATAGGCTATATAGTAATACTAACTGAAATGACTGAAGGTGAAAACTACAGTAGGTGATGGGAAACACCAGCTGTTAGTAAAGTCCTTGTAAATGTCACCTGTGATTGACAAGGATGTCTCCTTGGCAGGTAATCATATATTACTTGGTAGCCCTGTAATTATTTTCTAGAGCTGTGTTTGACTTGTTAAATGGCCGGTAGATTTTTGAATGTTCTAGTTGGTTTAGCCTGTAGACAAAAAAGCGAGTTTTATGCCTTGCAACAGATGTATTTATCTTAACCCGGCTTACTAATGGAAGCAATCAAACATGCTATGACTTTTGTTTTTCCTGTTGAATGTAGTTATTTCCTCAGGGATGGTATCTCATGACTGTTTTCCTCATTTTCATTGATTCCAGATTTTCTGCTTTGCTTTTGAGCACACGGCACTCATTACTGCTTTCACTCACATCTTTCTCAACTGCTTATCCAAACATTTAACATTTTACGTATTTAGTCGGTGCTCACATCCTGAGTGACTTCACAATGAGGTGGCGCATCGGCTATTCAGTGTCTTTATCAAGGACATTTTTTATGTTTTTAGTAGAGGTTTTGGTATAAGCTTTAAGCTTCCAATCTCTCCTGCACAAGCTTTTGTTTACTTTAAATGCATGTATATCTGAGTGTATATATAGGTAAAAGTGTATATATGTGAATGCCTTTGTGTACATATATAATTTATAATAACTATTTTTAATGTGCAAACAAATAAATATATAAAGGACATTTCATGAGACACGTGACTCCTGCTGGGCATATATTCAACAAGACACAACATGACTACATCTTTGACCTTTCAGTTATCTGAGCTCTGTAAACATTAGGCCACCCTGCCACGTAAACAAATCTGAGAAACTGCAGGTTCGTTAATCTTAGGCTTTAAGGGTGATGTAGTGTATTCTATTTAGATATCTTTGTATCCACACACAATGGAAACTTGTGTTTATGCGCTTGTGCAGGAGCACATCACACGTGTCTTTGTATGCCCATGCAACATAAGATATGCTATTTGGTCATGACAGTGTTTTTGGAGCATGTATCAATAGCGTGTGTGTGTGTGTGTGTGTGTGTGTGTGTGTGTGTGTTAGAGGAAATTATATGGAACTGTGTAACATGTGGTTATGTGTCGGCATGTATTTCTGTGTTTCAGACTCCAGGTCTCTGGATTGATGAGGGAACAGAACAGGGTCCTCACCAGCGGTCAGCCTCCTGGGGCAGCGCAGACCACCTCAAAGAGGTAGATTCACCTGTTATAGCTGCTTATGGCAACAAACACCACAGACAATGGACTAACACAGGGAGTAGTGTCAGCAACCCTGTCTGACTCTAAGATGGGCCAGATGGGCTTAAAACACTCACACAGCCAGTTCAAAGAGCATATTTTCGTCATTTTTGAGGTTCATTCCATTTACTCAATGTGTTTTATTTGTCAGGGTCTGAGGTCAGCCTAAATATTATGCTCCTTAAGGTTGGTTTCCACTCGTGTCTATCTGCTGGGCTTAGTGGCCAACCAGCCGACCACATGGAGCTATTAGGTCTCCAACTCGCCAGACCACAGTCTAAATTTAACCTCCTTCTTCCCTCTGTTTCCCACTCAACTGCACCCTTGCATCTCATTATGGCCTGTTGTTTTTGAGAGACAGTGCAGGAGCTCCTCTCAAGGGAGAAACAGCCATATTGTTTTCCTCTTTAATAAGTGAACTTATTCAGGGTAACTCATGCTACTTAAAAACCTCACAGTTGCCCCTGCAACACAAAAGACATGCATCAATATTTAGTTCCAAAATATTAGTAGCACACAAATGTCTTGGGTTTTTGTTAGTATTGACCAGAAAAACTACAATTCAGAAGTTTTTAGTACTCTTTCAAGAAAATACTTCAACCAGGCATAAAGACCAGCACACAGAACTACATTCCAGAAATAACCTTATTTTTGACCAAAATGCTGTTATTCAAGTTCCTGATAAGTCCAACTTCATAATACATAGGTGTGGTAGGTCAAGACTGTGTTTCGGATGTAACAGGCTTTACCTTTTACTTTGTTGTGTCATGTGTCAGAACTGGATGTGCAAGAATTAGATTTTATTCACATTACTATTAAATTATTATGGCAAGAAATGTAAGAGTGAATAGAATTGAACATGGTGTGGATGTAAACTGCCGGTAGTCACATTGCACTTAAGCGATGCCAACAGACGTAAAGGGGAGACGGGAAGAGACACACTTAATAAACACAGCCACAAGAGATGCACAAAACCTATTTCCAGACTATGGACTCACAGCAGTTTAATGTCATAAAATCTGATCAGCATCTGAGTCAGAATCAGAGCTCATAAATCACATTCAAGTGTAATGTAGTCATACACTATAACAAGGCCCGCTAGAAAAATGTAGTGTTCAACTTTGTGAAGGCCTTTGCCTGTACAATCAATAGCCTTGCACATTCAGGAAAACCTGTCTTTCTCATCCTCTCTGATTACATTGGGATTGCCTGGACTTGTCATTATCAACTGCTGCGGTCACTCAATGAATGTAGTAAACTGCACTCTAGCTGTCTAACCTCTGCGATTACATGTGTGGGAAGACATCTATGGAAAAAAAAAAAGTAAGTCTCTTTGTTGACTGTGTTGCCAGGATTACAAGATCAGCACTGAAGACCACACCTTTGTCTGCATAGTATAACTGCGTCTGTTTGGCTCACAAAGGGTATCCTGTTTTTAGGCTGATACTGGGCCAGATGCAGAAACACCCATTGACCTAATTTGTTTCATCAACAGACAGACATGACTGATTTAAATGCACTGTACTAGCCTGCAACGCTATTCACGTCAAGTCAAATCTCTGTGTGCACACAGTAGTGCATATTTTTGTGAAAAAGCCCAATAGTGCCATATTAATGTTGTAAGCCTCACAGCCATCCTAAAAATGATTTAAAAATATTAATATGGCGATAGCACAATATTCTTATTAGTGTAGGTTGCCATTGTTCCATTACATTAATAAAAATATTTGACCAAACACTAAATATTTCAGATCTGTTAAATTATTAATAAGTTTATTTGTAGCCAACAGTTGATTATATGGGAGTACAGCTGCAATGATTACTGACTAGTAGATCAACAGAAAATTAATCTGAAAGTAATTTGATAATCGGTCAATTGTGATTATAAGTCACTTTTTTTTTTTTTTTTTTTAGCAAAAATACCAAACATTTGATAGTTCCAGATTCTCAAATGTGAGAATTTGCATTTTCTTGTCTTAACATTATAGTAAATTGAATATCTTTGGGTTTTGAACTGTTGGTCGGAACAAAACAAGATATTTGAAGACATCGCTTTAGGCTTTAGGGAATTGTCTGCATTTTTCACTGTTTCCTGATGTTTTATACACCAAATGTTTAATTAAGAAAATAATTCGCAGATTAGAATCGATGATGAAAATAATCGTTGGTTGCAGCCCTACATGGGAACAAATGTGCTCGTCACCTTCATTAATTTCACTGATGGGGAAAAGTTAAGTTAAATTCACATGTTGACAGAACTATTGCCTTCACAACTCGATTGTGATCTGTCATTTGCTGAAGTGATGTTACTTTTCTTCCAGCAGATTGCTAAACTGAGACTACAGCTGCAGCGCAGCAAACAGGTCAGCCGGCAGAGCAAAGACAGGGAGCAGAGCTCACTGCAGCTGCCGCAACAGACACAGCATGGCATTGCATGCCAACCACAGGTGAGGTATTCATGTCAGTAATCATGCCATGCCAAATGGGCTCACTGGCATGCTCTTTTCAGGTGAAAACATTAACTAACTCTGACTTTGGTGATGCAAGATTTTACCCTGACAGCGATGATATGATAAGGTAGCTTAGCAGCCAGGTCAAAAACATACAAATGAAACAGACGGTGACCAAACCATATCACAATTGTTAAAGATAAGGGAACTTAATATGAATATACCAGGGTTAGAAGGTGGCTTTCTACATTACAGAGTGAAAGTGCCTTTTTATTTTTATAGCATGTTCTTTTAGGCTTGTATGTAGGCCATATTTGATCATAAATATCAAAAGTTTATGATGTTGTATGTTGCACTGCTCTTGACCGAGGAGGTCTAGTTAATGAGTGCCCATTCTGACCAGTTGTGTCAAAGGAGGAGAGGAGAGAGGTAGTGTGTCTGGGCATGCCCTGTTCTCTCCTTGTTTGCAGTTCATTTATTAACAGATGCCCAGCAACAGTACACATGCACCACTGTGGGAAAATTTACTTAAAGAGTGACATGCAATGCTCTATAAACCTGTAGTAGATCACAATCATGCCTGTGTTTTTGTTCCCTATGACATTTAATCCCACTTTAGCAACATGTATTTAAATTGAACGCCTCCACCCATTAAATATGTCATAAAACTGGATCAGCGACAATTCAATACTGCAAGCTGATCTTGTGTATTTAATGGCACAGTTGATCAGAATGTCTTTCAGTGTGTGGTGAGAGCGGGGGTTGTATTTTAGTATATATTATTTTGATGTGTACGTAATCTTTAACTTATTTTTGTATTTTGTATTCTTTCCAGTACAAGGGAACTTCATCAGCCTTGTTGACAATGCCTGTGCCAAAATCGTTCATATGCAGAGTGCCGAGCAGTGTGGAGGGCATCAACCACGAGCTAGAAAATGTGTTTATCAGAGAGGACTGGCAGCAGGGGATACAGGTACGGATGTGTACACACACCAGCAATGGGTCAAGCTGTAGTAAAAGTATTGTAAGTGCCTGTTGAACTGCAAATATATCATCCAGACTGTAAATACGAGCAGCCAAGTGGGGAGAAATTGTTCACGGCAGCAAAGCCACCAGTGCTGACAGTTACATGTATATCAATGCAGCTAATTAAAAAAGAGCCACATATACTGTATAGCCTACAAAGTTTGTTATCTGGTTAACGTGTTGGCAAATTGCTACAGTATGTAACGCAAATTTAAGATTTATTTCTATTTATCTGGTGTGAGTACAGGGCTGGCACTGGGGGTAACCATCTTGCAACGTTAGGCGTTTTCGGACCGGAGGAACTTTGGTTATAGTTGGCGGACCCCTCCCCTTTTTATTGTGTTCGCACTGCAAGAACTGGGAACGATCGTAGTTTTCTAGCTCCTGCTTCAGAGTAGGTCTCCCAGCACAAGAGGAACCATGAGTGACATAAGTGTACGTTGATTGATTGGTTGAAACATCTGAGCCGCCATCTTTAAAACCCTGTGTAACAGCTCGTAACAGTAGCCTTAATAAATTTACCAAAATAACGGCAAATGGACTGACAGTCTTTATTGTGAGTGTATGCGACGGGGGAATACAACGCGATTTTGAATCGTCAAAGCAAGACGTAAAAATGTTGTGAGTGAAGATGCTATACCAACCGCCGGCTGGCTTACGTCACTTCAGCGTTCCTATTGGCGGTGTGAATGAAAACAGGAAAAAAGTCCTTTGACGGTCTGTAGTTCTCGGGGGAACTCCCCAGTGGGTAGTTCCTCTCAGGGAGTCCCCAGAACTGTTGGGGACAGTGGTCCAAAAAAGCCTCATGTGTAAGGGCTCCCAAGTCATAACAATGGGAGGTTTTCTCATGCTTCCATTCTGCTCACGCGGGGTGAATTCATCAACAGCCACTGTCTGTGATCCAAATGTAAACAAAAGCGCATAACCATCAAAACCAAATCACAGGATTGGAACTTGTCATCACTCTTAAATTGATTCACTGTCTTTTTAATACAGTGACTAAAGGACAACACACACAGGCAGTGAATAACACATCCACATCCAAATAGCTTTTTAGGCTATGCTTAGAATTTATTACATGCACGCAAACACAGTCTTGTAAAGTCACTTGCAGCATTGTTCACCAAGACAGCATATATTCTCACTCGCACTGAATTAAATCGCTTAGAGTCAAGGGGACACTTAAATCTTGTCTGATGTGGTGCAGTAAACCTTGGCAGGTCTGTAAAGTTCACTTCTTAGTCTCAGATACACACACACACACACACACACACACACACACACACACACACACACACACACAGTTTAAATACACATACAAACAGAGAGTACGCACCACTACAGATTTACAGCCTGCTGTGAACCAAGCCTTTTTCCTCCTGCTCTCCCATTTGAATCAGCTGTGCCAAAGCATCACACTATTCATGTACTGTCAAGTATTACCATCTGGTGTGGTGTTTGCTTCTCCAATTGCCCTTTAAACAGACAGACAAACACACCAGAGGCCCTTCAGTTCCAGTCATTCTTAGATTTAGGACATTTTTAGCTGAGTGACATCGTCCAGTGAGTGAGCAGTTACGCAGGTAGTTGAACAGGAACGTTTCATCAGAGGGTTTTTCAAGGACACATTGGCTGTTATGGGTGATTGAATGTGACCTTTGAGTTACAATTCTCTCTCTGAACACTAAGCACCACCACTCTGCCATTTAAGGATCCATATACGTTAACGCATGACCTCTCCCCACCTCTGACCTCACAGGCCATGGATGTGGTAGATGGCCGCCGCGCCCCCTTCCCTCCGCATCACTACGGCACATACAACAGTGGGGACACACGTGACACGGACACACAGGCCCCTTCAAGTGGTGACTCCAGCCCGTTGCCCCGCCCCCTGAGCGCTGACCACCTCCACTCCCCTGATGGAAGCCCCTGTTCTGCAGAGGAAATCGACAAAGGTGTGCCTTTGTTTGACAGATTTAGTGTTTTACAATTTTACACATCAAAGTCTGTTTACAGCTCTTGGGGAGCTGTGTAAAAAGTTGTATGAAGCCTTTTGTGGCTCCAGAAGGAGCTGCACAAAATCTGATAATTTGCCTCAAGTGATGTCTTATCATAACTACAAAAGCAGTATATTATTACAATATGCTATATTCTTTACTGTATTTCCAGACAGTGTGTGCAGCTCTCCTCTCCCCAAGTTTGCCACATCTCCCAAACCTAACAACAGCTACATGTTCAAACGGGAACCTCCAGAAGGCTGTGAGAGGGTCAAAGTGTTTGAGGAGATGGTGTAAGTATTTTTTCTTGTTTCTCATTTTAAGCGGTTTGGTTTTTAAATGCACCCTCATGTTTGACACTTTGCTACCTCACAGTTGTGCTTCTGTCTGCTGCGTCAGCACTGAGTGCACTGATGATTAAAAGAATAGAAAAAAACACAGATACAGTTACTATTTCATGGACTCTGAGGTCCTGTTAATACACTGTTATTTGCATTGTGGGTGGCAGGGATGAGGGTAAAAATGGCTTTGTAGGGTAAACTTGCATTTAGTCAAAACAGTCATATAAATAGAAAATAGCAAGCACAAGTACTGAGCTCAACATCTTTTGTCTTCAGGTCTGGCAAATCAAAAGGCTTCCCTCTCTTCTCGTGCCCTGACAAAAACAAGGTGAACTTCATTCCTAGGGGCTCTGCCTTTTGCCCTGTCAAACTCCTCTGCTCCTCCCTCTTCTCCCCCGTCTCTCCCTCGTCCTGCTCCTCCACCAGCCTCGGTCTCCATGGCAACGACAGCCCCGGGCCTCAGGTGACTCCGACTCTGCCCACTGCACCACTGGCTACCTTTCCGGCCTCCGCTGACTGGAGCACCGACACAAGTACAGGCATAAACACAGACAACAGCACAGACAGCCAGAGCTCCGACGCAGATGTGGGGAAAGATGGCTCAGCACAAGTACTCCTCACCAGCTAGTCAGTCCTCAGGTATTCATGACCAACTCACCTACAGCTAAAACATTTCAGCTAGTCGGGTGGTAGGGTTTTAACACAAAGAAAAAACACAAAAACAAAAAAAAAATCCTTGCACTCCTAACATTAATCCTAATGTTAGCCAGCAGGGAGTGCCCAAGGTCTGTAAATGACAGACACATAGGATGATAATGGTACCAGCATCCTGCTGCACAAGCATTTCTGCTCGGTCCCAGTGTTTGTCCCGCTGTCGGTAAACTTGATGGTTTTGATCATTGTCGACCAGACTTAAGAGTCTGCTGACCTTGGGCACAGCCTCCCTTCACCCATCACTAACCTAGCCTTCTCCTTTGTAACGTGAAAACACCCATAACAAAAATAGCTTTGCTTTCGATTGCAAAAAAATAGAAATGATTGTGCTCAAATGATTGTGTTACGTAGCGCCGGCTGTTTTATCAAGATTCAATTAAAAAGGAAACATCCTAAACTTTCACAAGAGACAACTATGAGGTATCCGAGAAACACATTCTCCTCATGTTATCTAACCAGCTTATTAGCTGTTCAGTGTTCACGAACTAACATCTAAAGTACATATACTTTTTTGACAGGATGGGAAATGCTCGATTCATATTTTAAACATATCAGGATATCTTACAGTCAGACTACATTGCCCCACATTAACCACAATGTTTGCACTTGTTGAGGCTCAGAATGACAAAGGCCATGGCCTATTTTTTTCTTTGTTTATTTTAAAGTATTTGTAGCACAGTGTCTATGTGAAAACAGCAGTTGCTTGAATGCAGGCTCCACGCATCAGGCGAGACCAAGACCTAGATCTGCATTTCTAGTCTGATCACTATCGGTTAGCTCAACACAAAATGCATATTAGTTGTTTTTCAGTGACCAAATAACCAATCACGAAGCACACAACTCCCCCATTGCCTTGTTTTATTGCCCCACACTACACAGAACAGTAACTCAGGTCATGTGGAACGTACTTGCTTGGACTATGTTGCCTTTCCCCAGTGTTTATGACTTTCTTCTACAGAAAGACATTCCAGTCTTTTGCAGAAAAGTTTTATTTTTTTTCCCTGGAGAGGGAGATTATTATGGACTGAATCAACTGATTGATGTCACAGCTTGTGACGGAGGACTTTTGCATTAACCTGTTCAGGTTAGAGTTTCAGGTGCTTTGACACATTCCAGAGGTCGCTGTTGCATTGGTTAACCGTGAGTACTCATGTAAACGCAACTAGCTACATAAGCTAAACCCTTCTGAATTGAGAAGTTGACAAATATGAAGTTTGTTTTACCCCTTCGTTAAATATGTACCAAAGCAAATTACAAAACAATGAAAGGCCTGTCATGTAGGGACACGAGGCGCCGTTTTTGTGCCAGAAACAGAATGTTTATGTGCACTTTGTTTTGTTTATAAACAGTTCAGCAACATATAAACACTGGTCCGTAGTGTTTCAAACACAGGCAATAATCGTTAAACCAAACTTAAGCACTTACTTGGGAGTGAGATGATAATCACCATTTTTATTTTAGATCAATCAGAACTTGAGTGTGCAATTGATTTTTGTTTGAAGTAAAGCTACACTAACAATTTTTGTGTAACACAGTTTGGCTCAATATACAGATCCAACCAGATGTGCCCTAACGTTACCTGCACAAAGAAAAAAAAAAAAAAAGAAAGAAAAAAACATGACTGATTTAGTAAACTAGTAAATGTTTAATTCCAGAACTTTGGTCTATTAAGCACACTGAAACAATGAAAATATGAACAATATGCAACACATTCCACACAAATTAGGCTGAAATACTCTCTTCTGCTTGCAGCTCCAAGAGTTTCAATCAAACCAACTCTGATTTTATTCACAAGCTCATTGTGCAGTGCAGTTATAAAATGGTTGCCTTGTTTGGCATATGATGATTCAGTTCTCCTGTGTATTACGCATTTTTATGTAGATCTTGTGTGTGTTTTTCAATAAAGAAAACAAACTCTTTTTGAATTGGTATGTAATCTTTTCAAAGGCCATAGACAGACCCATCGACTAGTAATATATCAGTATTCAGAAGCATGGCATTTATATTCAAATAGGAGTTGAGGTAAGGCAATCAACATATTTGGTTATGATTTAATATTAATGTCACACGGCTTGAACATCAAAAATGGCACAAAATAAATTCACAATCAATTGTAATATACAATTTATATCCAATAATAATTATTATGAGGTTCTATATTGTTGTGATTAGATTAAGGCATTTACTCTGTACTTTACTCACTGAAAACTGCATATATTGCCCATGAAAGCCAATAACTGAGCTAAATAAATACATGTCCAAATTATGAAAAATGTTTTAATGAAGAATCTCACATTAATATAGACATATTCATTCCATCACACTTTCACTGGATGACATAAAACAAGGCATGCAACATGCAATAATAAATGAGTGATATGTGTATTTTTAGTTCTGGAACACATTTTTAAAGGGGGTCATAAATACAGCATGTAGCAAACAAATTTAAAAGCATAAATCTTAAAAAGGAAACCTCTTTGCTGTCCGAAGAAAGAAACAACTTCAGGATGTATCCAGTTCACCCTTTCTCAACTATGGTGTGAAATAGTTGACAATATTTCTGATCAGTTAACCTGCTTGGAGTGTTGAATAGATCGATGGCAGAAAAATATCTTGCATTAACTTTACATCACCCGACATGTTACAGTATTTTAAACACATTTGCACTATTGCACTGTGATCTTTGTCATGTTTCCTTTCTTCCCCGTTTTATCTCACGACACAGTTTGGCCTTTTTGAAATCTTCAGTATTGAGAAAATTCAGAAGTTATAATTTCAGTATTCAGAAATTAAGCATGAATGCTACTAGGGACTACATGTTTCCAAGGCAGCTAATGTCAAAGGCTTTTTGTTCCAAACTCATACTGAGGTATCCATGCTAAACGTTTAACCCAGTGAAATAGCCGACGGGCTTAATAATAATTATAAGATCGTCTTGTAAATGTTTCTTTTCTTTCACAATGGAAAGGACAAGAGCTGGTAGTTGTTAGTGGGACACTTACAGCAGCGTAATACTGCCACCACGAGAAAAAAATCTGATCAGTTTCTTGTAATAACGGGAAGATTTCTCTTGTTATAATGAGATATGTCTCATTATAATAAGATAGATAATAATGTCCTCCATAATAGTACAGTATGCCATAATAAGGGATATTTTATATATTGTTATAACAAGTTAGGGCTGTAACTATTGATTATTTTCATTATTGATTAATCTGACAATTATTTTCTCATTATCAAAATACTTTCTGATTAATTTTCCGCTGATTAATTGACTAATTGTTTCAGCTCTATATGTAGTTGAAGCTTAAAGAGAAGGCAATTGAGTGTGTGGCTGGTCAGATTCGTCTCCGGTCACGGTGGCAGTTAGATTCTGCTGTGCCCACGAACAAACGTACCCATTTCAGATCACCGTGACGCTGAGGAAAAAACTATGCGTTGTGAAGTTCGTGCTCGGTGTCAGTTTTGCCGACCGCATCGGGATTGGAGAGGGGGTCCAAGTCTGCAAACAGGTTGAACCACGCTGAGAGGTCTTTGGACGTCGCCGCTGTCTCTGTAAAATGATTTAACAAAGGGTAAATGTCACTCAGACACACTGCTGTACATTTACTAAAGCCACGGTGAAAATGGAAAGAACGCCCTTTGTCTCGTAAAGGACTCCATCTGGCTGAGATCCAAAATTATGAATGGAAACAACCCACATGTTTTTTTGAAAGTGTGCATAAACACAGGTTTCAGTTGGACGCGTCTCTTTGAATGGGTTAGTCTTTTTCTTTCATGTCTTTTCATATGTTTTACTCATTTGGCCCGCTCCTACCTTTCACTGCTGGCTTGGAAGGGATCTGATTGGCTCCAGATGAGTGCTCTGTTGCCTGGGCGACGGGCTGTGGAATGACCCCTGCCCAATCTGAAACAGAGACGCAGATTTAGATGAATCAACAGGGGACACGTAACGTGCCAAAGCATGACTCAACAAATAAATCATCTTGCAGGCTGCTGATGTGGACGGACATTATATAATAGACACACAAACAGCAATAATTAACATTAACATTTATCACAGCTAAATCACATCTGACAATATTAGTGGTTTATTAGACACAGGCCAAAAGTTGCAATAACAACTTTGAGGTCTTGTTTCAGGCAAATTTATTTTGCTTTCATTCTTTGTGTATGTAGCAGCACTAAAACCCCACATTGACATTTTCAGCAAGTCCTGGTGTTGAAGCAGAAATTTAGAATGAATAAAACATATTTCTGAGATAAATGTCCCATGATGACCAGACTGGGAAAAAAAAACTTTAAGAAGTTTTGTCAATTGTTTGAGTTTAGAGGCTTTGAGTGTGACTGCAGCTTCAAGTCTTATTGGACACATCTGAATGTGCCTGACTCATGAGGATTTGGGGATTTTCTTCCTTGAAGATTTGTTAAAGCTTTGTTTCACATTCTTGGTCTCCAGCCATTTTACTTTTGATTTGGCTGTTTGGGCTGTACAGTCAAGATTAGAAAAGTTTTTTGTTTTTTTTTTAAACTCTGAACCAGGTTCATTCCAGGATTTGCCTGTTTTGGGCTCCAATCTTTAGGTTAAAGGGAGGTCATGAGCTTTAAGAGCTTTGTGCAGCTTCTTGCAGGAGTGACTTCTTTGACCGCTCCACCATATCACCAGAATCTGAGAAGTGCTACACCTACAGTGTTCTACCTGCAAGATCTTTGATAACAGCCAAAAACCTCTGGTCTTTAAGTTCTCAGCATCAACCTCTGCAGCACTCTGTGTTTTATCAGTTTTAATATATGCTGTTTATTGACAGCAAAATTAATTTAAGTTTAAACCAGTAAGTGCAAGACAAATTTTGAGAGCACAGGTAGATTTTTAAGTGTTAAATTAGTTTTGAGCTTGCACCTGATCTTTGCGTGCTCAGGTTTCCTTGCATGCTGTCAAAAGTTATTTTGCAAGTCAGTCCCTGCCTGTGCGCTCTCCTACCTACACTTGCAGACTGATTACAGCTTGAATATAGCTTTATGCTCATTCAGTTCTTTAAAATCGTTATATACTTTTAACAAGTTATGTGCAGTTCTGATTGAATTCAGTTGTGATTGTTTCTGCTGTGTGGTCCAGTAATTTCCTTTCAAAACTCATCTTGCCTGCCTCGGGTCCCATTGACCATATGCTTCTCCTCTTCCTGTTCTGATATACTTGAGTTGAAAAAACTCCAGACTTCTTTTTCTAGCACTTTCCTTATCGATGATCATTGTGGGATTACAGGAATATTGCCAAGGTACTACGCTGTGACTCTTATACTTTACTGTCAAACTCACTCTAAACTGCTAGCTAATTATCTCAATTTGAGTAGTGTCAGACCTGTTATACTACACTGAAATATCATCTTCATAATTTCACCCAGGAAATGCATAAATACTGTAGGTTTTCACTTCTTTATAGCTTTATAGTCTGGCTACTCACAACTCTCCATGCTGGAAACAGACAAAACCAAATCAACAAAACCAGATGAGGTGCTAGCAGCCAGTGCCCAGGCCCAGATGAAATGGAAAGTAGTTGGCAATTACCTTCGGGTAAGCAAATCTAATTGCCATGTTATAATTGCCTCCTTCTATTACTTTGACAGACGTGGGTTTGATAAATCATTTTAAAGCCACTTTTCTCCCTGTGTGGAAATAGTGGGTGGAAAAGCAGCTAATTTTAGCTATGCATTTGTTAATGCACTCATTCATGGAAAAACAATGTAACTTATTTAGTTTTTGGGCATATGTATTTTACCTAAATACTTAATTCAATTAGGATAATGGTGGCCAATTGTGATGTTTTAGCATGGTTTAAGCTAGGAGAGAAGTTCTCCCTAATGGTGGAACCCTCAAGTGGTCTCTATTTTGATAGAAAAAACTAATTATTTTGATAACCAAAGATCTTTTTGGACCTATGTACCCCCCTCACAAGCACAAATGTACACACAGTCTAGTAATGTTCTGACCTGAGAGGGAAGACTGTAGATTATTCAAGCTCTGGTCCAGCAGCTGAGATGGTAGAAAGAAGGAGTTTTCCTTTTGCTGGGTCTCCGCTGGTCTACCTGATGCTTCGCTCATTCCCTCCTCAGTGTTCCCAAACACTTCCGTCCACTCTCGAGAGAAGTCGCCCTCATCCACAGACATACTGCCAAGGATCTCATTCAGTAAGGCCATGCTGTCCTTCTCCTCTCCCTCTAACTCTGGATAGGCAGAGAGAGGATCTTCATTCCCTAGAATGATCAGGCAGAGTGATCAGAGGACTTGAGCAATAATGCATAATTATATAATAACAATACAGTAATGTAACTAATTATTTCCCTGTCATTTTCCCATAAACTTCACATTTTTATTAAACGGTTTTGAGGTTATGGGTGTTTAAGGATTCTTGATATTTCTAAATGAGCAAGAGCTGAAACGATTAGTCGATTAGCAGAAAGTACGGCAACTATTTTGATCGTTGATTAGTCATTTTCTAGGCAAACATGCCCAAACTTCACTTCTAAAATGTTATTTTTGCTTGTTTTCTTAGTCTTCCATGATAGTAAACTGAATACCTTTGGGTTTTGGATTGTTGGTCAGACAAAACAAGCAACTTGAAGACGTCGCCTTGTGATCAAAACTTTTCACTATTTTGGACATTTTATAGACTAATCAAATAATCAAGAATATAATCTGCAGAATATTCAATAATATAAATTATTGTGAGTTACAACCGTAAAATAAACTAAATTTATTTCCATAGCATGTAATACTGTAAAAACATATTGTTACATAGATTTGATAGTATTGTCTTTACCTTCTCTGGTCTTATCGCTGGTGTTTTCATTTACTAATGAGATGAGTCTATAAATATGACAAAGAGAAGATAAGTTTATTTTACGCATACATAAGGCAACAGGTGTGTAGAAATACCATGTTTATGTTCAGTCCACACCGGTTCAGTGTTTTATAAACATATTCCTGCATGAGCTTGAACTACCTGTATGAGTAAAGATCAAGATGAGATAACTCACTGGTCGTCTGTGGTCTCGGCTTTCTTTCCATCTTGTGTCCCTGCTTTAATTTTCTTCTTCCCCTTCTTCTTAGCCAGCTTCTCCGTGGGGTCTTGTAAGGTCTGAAAGAATAACCAAGTAACTGATTATGGTTTTTGAGATGTCAAACTACATTGGCAGTGTCAAAATTTAGATCTCATTTAAACAGGTCAAGATACTCTCTGACCTTGAGCTTGAACTCATAATGCTGACAGCCCTTGAAGCTCTCATGAATGGCTGCCATAGTGTGGGACGTCTTCTCCCAGAAGTGCAAAAGTGTTGTCTGAAACAGTAGAACAAGCCAAGGCCACACATTCATCTCGTTGTGTTTTTAGTCAAAATTCATATCAGTTCATTTGTCTCTCATGTCTAGTGCGCAGTGTCTCCTCGTGTAGTCCGATAGTTAAATCTCCACGCAGTGTCTTGTATTTCTTTGTTCCCTTTATTTGTCTTCCTTCCTGGTTTAACCACATGTGGTAGAGCCATTGAAAACACCCTATTTAAGATCAATGGAGTGTATGCAAACAACTGGGATTTGTGGTATACCTGGTATGTGGTTAAAACATGAGAGAGGAGGTTGCAGCGACTGGCTCCCAGCAGGTCAACTTTCTGGCAGACATCATTCTTCAGTTTGTCAAAGCTTGTTTTGGAAGTGCGCACCTGGGCTTGAACCTGAGATATAATAGATAAGAAAATGTCCCAACTGAAGATACACAGCCAGTGTTATGTATCAAACAGGTCTGAACAGTGAAAACACAAACACTGGTGTTCAAGTTTGTGCAAGTGTAAGTAACTAAAGTCTAAGCAGAAAAGAGCATGTTGGGTTCAACATTTGATGGTGTGTTCTGCCCTCTAGTGGCATTATTTTGTAACTGGCTTGTTTTTCCTGCTTTGTGCTGTTTGTGTGGTCTTGGGTATAGCTGCAAATTAGGACTGACGCAATTAGTCAAATACTCAGTTAGTAATATCTTAATAACATAATATCTTTGGGTATGAAGCAAAACATATGAAGATGCCACCTCTGGGAGTTTTTAATAGACATTTTGCACTTTTTTTCCACTGTCGTAGCAGGAAAAGCACAGGTGCAACTAATAACGTTTTGTGCTTATCAGAGCCCTGGAACAGGCAAAACTAAATGGAACACAGCGATTACTTATGTTATTAGCTGTGCTTTCAGCCATAACATGTCGGAATGTCTGCCAGTTTGTCTGACCTTTTGATTCCGCCTCTTCTACTGTGTGACAGACAAACCTTGCGGAATTTCTCCATCTGTTTATGAGTATCTGGATCGAGCTCCTGAGACACATCCTTCATCCAAAGCAGCGCTCCACGGTATTCAGTCCTGGACTGCTCCATTCGATTCACCGTCAGCCACGTGTCTGAGATAGCTCGATAGCGAAACGTTTCGACCTCCTGGTACAAACGGCACAGAGGGTTCCTCAGAGCCAATCTGTGGGATGTAATGTTAAAGTATTATGGTGCTGTATGTTACAGCACCTTAGTTTACAGCAAGTTTGATATTAATTATCATTACCACGTTAGATTTATACATTACTAGATCGTCATAGACAAGGTCTCTCAGCTCTTCCAGCTGCAACAGGGCAAAAGCTTGAAAGTGTCTTGCAAAAGCAAATAGTCAATCAAAGGCCCCTGGAAGAATCAGTTAAACCAACTTTTGTTTATGCCTTTCAGTAAAGAAACAACTCCAAGGATAAGTAGTGAATATCTAGTCTTAATTTTGAGAAACATTTGCAGAAACAAAATCATTAGCGTGATATAGAGGCTACCAATCCTCGTGGCGATAGTAACATTTGTTTACAAGTATTCGCCAGTATTCTAAGGGCAACACTGTTACTGTAATATTATAATAATATTACACATAGCTTTATCAGTATACATATATCAGTCATTACATGTGCTTGTTTTGCCTGATTCTTTCTAGTTAGCTGATTGTGATTAGATTCAGAAATCAAATAAATTCAGTCCTCATTTTGTAATAGAGTGCATCTCTGCTGTTTAGGAAACTTGTCTTCTGATATGTAATTGTGATTATTCGAATCCTGGTGGTTAAAATGTCCTAGGAGTGTCCATAGCTTACTCTGGGATTACATTTAGACAAGTACGACACTCCTCCCTATTTCGTTTTGGGATTTTAGGTAATAAAATTGACAGACCTTTACATACAACTATCGTCTAGTGCAGCTATAACTTGGATCTGTCATACATACACTGATGATTTTTTTGTATGTTGCCTACCTCTGTTGGGAAGAGAAACAGAGTGCTTTCCCAGTGGCCTGCATGATCTTTCCAGCCCTGGTTTTATCCTGCGATCCCTGGGAGCGCAGGAAACGACCCAGCTCGTTCTCCTCTTGGGAAAGGACTGCATAGTAGAGATGATGAATGTAGTCTTAAGATTCAATTTCGAACAAACTTAGAAAACCAGATTTGCGTATTTAATCAGACAAAATGAAACTTTACCATTCAAATTAAGTGAACTGGAATGAATGAGCATTTCATATTCAAGATAACTTTTCTATGATAAGCATTAATATTCACCTTTGTATCTCAATTACAAATAGCCCTGTAAATGAATGCATACTGTATATAGGAATACATATATTTCATATTCATGGTTTCTCCTCTTGAGAATTACCACCTTATTGTTGGTGGGGGGTTTGTGTGACCCTGGGACTTGTATTGTTGGGGGTAACAGCCCCAGGTAGGATCTCCTAAGGCAAATTGTTCCCACGAGAGGGGCCAGCAATGTTTTGGAGGGCAGCTCTCAGGTGAAGAAGTAATATGGGGCTGCAGCCATGAGCGCCAGCCACCCACATGGGCAGGAGTAGTGGTTTACTTGGATTTACTGGCAAAGGTTTCATTTCAGCTTTGGGACACACTGTTTGCGTTATCCAAACATCAGAGGAGAGAGAAATCCCATCACGCATTTGTTGCTTTTGTCTAGTGCAGAGGTCATGGTCAGAGGGCGGGCAGTGGGGGGTAGTAAATATGAGGATTTGCCCGATTGATCTGAACTCGAGTGGGGTTTTGTTAATAGACTTCTGTGCTCATGCACCATCTTTAATGACTACGGTATTGAAGCATAATGCAGTTCATAAGTGCAGCTGGTACCAGAACACCTTAGGCTAAAGATCGATGATCAACTATGTAGTCATATCATCTGATCTGGTGAAGTGGGCAGCATAGATGTCAACTGATCCTCACCTGGTGATCAGGTGGTCGGGGCAAGACAGGCTCAGATCACGCAAACCTGAACTGAGTTCTTTCACGGGGTATCTTGGTTCACCCCGTGAAGGACAAGGTGATGAGCTCAGACATCCAGAAGGAGCTCGGAACTGCTGCTTCTGCAAAGAGCCAGAAGTAGTTCAGAGTTCCTCCTGGATGCTACCTTGTGGAAGTAATCAGGACATGTTAAACAGGTTTCCATCTGGCCTGGGTATGTCTCAAGATCCCCCCTGGAGGAGCTGAAAGATCTAGCTGGGAGTAACAAAGTCTGGGCTACCTTGATTGGCCTGCTGCCACCATAAAACACATCTGAATAAATAGTGAAAAACTGGCCAATGGATATTCATGTTTTTAGTGAGAAGTCAATAACCGCTTCTGAAAATGAGATATAATATTTACATGCTACAACTCTTAAACAAAGCATTTCATGGAGCACTGAAATTTCTGGAATATCTCCGATCTCTGTCAGCAGTTCATACTTTTATTATTAATTTGGAATTTCTATTTCCACCAAATACTTATGCTGTTTATTTGAACGTACGGCAGATCCTCCTCTGGTACTGCTCGATGACCTTTAGCAGCTCCATGCATGTTCTCTGGATGGAGTGGAAGACCTGCAGGGCAGAAGAATATGAAATCAGTGTAAACACAAAGTCAAACAATGAAGTGCCTGATCATTGTGGGAGTTAAGTAAGACTGTGTTTTCACTGCTTGAGTTATTTTCAAGAAGACCAAACCACGGATATCTAATTAAGTCTATGATACTTTATTGATTTAAAAAAGTAATACCTACACAGTGGATGTGATGCAGCACTAAAGCCTTTTATGATGCTAAAATAGAAGTATTGAAATATCACATCAAAGCTTTAAAAATTCGCTCTGATCTGGTATGTAGATTTTTGTTTTTAATCGTTTATCACAATGCTTATTGAGGACTTGGCCTAAATAAAGGTTGGAGCTTTTATGAGGTATCCATTTCAGCCATTAAATTCACTTCACTCCTGAAATGGAGACGTAGATGATGGAGGTTGGAGAGCCTAATGTAAGTTTTAAGCCTTGAGCAAATACTGGCACAGAATGAATCAAAAAGCCATTTTAGTCACTGCAGAATCCACCTGAGGGAAAGTATCTCCAGAGTTTCTTAATGTTTCTGTGATGTGACTGAGGCTTATGGCAACCAAACCTGTTCCCTGAATCACTTAACATGCTGTTAAAACTACAAGCCCCAATAGTTTCACATACCTCCAGCTTGGCATCCAGATCTGCATCTGACGCCACCACATGTTCGTCCTCTTTCTTCCCGGTGACCTTGATGAGCGTCTGTTTGGTTTTCCAGTACTTCTGCTGGAACTTGTTCACCACAGATGAGTCTTGGCTTTGCATGAAGCGGTCCAGATAGTCTCGGGAGTAGCCACTGTAATGACACAGGGGTCGGGCCAATGTTGTGACTGCTGCGCTCTCCCATAATGAACTGTATACGTTCTGGGAAGAGCTCATTGATTGGTGTGAAACTGAATGTAAACACAGAGGTAAATACTCACAAATTTCCTCCCTCCATTCTTCACGATGACCTGTGGAGAAAACAGAGCAACTTAGATTGCTGCTGGATAGTTTGAAATATGTAGTGGAGCCCTAAGGACAGGTGTAACACTGTATTTTGGACATTTTTCCAAATTTTTAGCAATGTCACTAATGTGGAGTCAGTTGTAACATTGCACATATGTATTCATTCTAAATTTCTCAGTATTATTTTAACTACATCACATTTATTGGTCAAATAATGCTGGCTTGTTTGGTAAAAGCTGACAGTTAAAGCTTGAGCAGAATACTTTCCCCGCTGCATGACTCGAAATTTGTTCTCTGTTGTTTTGTCTTTTTAATTTAATGTTTTTGAGAGACACGCAACCTTTTGGGTAAGTTACTATTTAAGGGGACTCCAGGGCACATACAGGATTCTACTGGAAGCAAACCTCAGATCATCTTTTCTTGACAGCACTCGAGTTTGACAGCGCCTATTGCAATTCACAAAATGTACCAAACCCTCAAGAGAAAATGGCCACATAGTTGAAATCAACATCACAATATTAATAAGAGTATTTATCTGATATCGATATGTCACAGTATGATACGTGTGTTATGTATAAAGCACATATGAAATAATAATACATGAGCTGTGTCCCACTGTTGGGCGTTAAAGAAAATCTCTATCCTGTTTAAAGCTCATTCAAATCTCCCGCTGCCAGGATTTTAACTGGAACAAAGAAACGTGATCATATTTCACTGATCCTCACATACATTATGCTACATGTTGCTTTTCAAAGTGATCACAAAATTTTACTGATTCTTTTTAAAGCCCAGAGGGACCTTCCTCCAATATTTGTGGACCTTCTTTTTTTTTTTTGTTTTTTAGAATTCTATAGTTGTGAGCATTGGTTTTACGATTTTATATTAAAAAAAGTTTATTATACTATCATTATTATCAGACAAAACTCTTCAAATATGTAAAACAAAAACTTCAATCACTAATTTTGTTAATTTTCTACAACTTGCTTGTAGTCATTAATGACTACTGTAGGATTACTGCACTACAACACGTGGTGGAAGAAGTATTCAGATATTTTACTTAAATAAAAGCAGCAATACTACAGTGTAAAAATACTCCGTTACAAGTAAAAGTCCTGGAATCAAACTCTTAAGTACAAAAGTATTAGCATCAAAATAAAGTACCAAAAGTAAAAGTGCTCATTATGCAGGATGGCCCATTTCAGAATCATATTATATTACTGGATTATAATTATTGATGCATTAATGTGCAATATGATTTCATGTGGCAGCTGGTAAAGGTGGGGCTCATTTTAACTACTTTATATACAGCTAGGTAGCTTAACCTATAATAATACATCATAAGTTATTAGTTTATTTATATTTTGTATGATTAATCTAAATCTGCAAACTAAGTAAAGCTTTAAAATAAATGTAGTGAAGTAAAAATTGCAATATTTTCCTCTGAAATGTAGTAGAGTAGAAGTATAAAGTAGCATAAAATTGAAATACTCAAGTAAAGTACAAGTACCTCAAAATTAAGTCGAGTACTGGAGTAAATGTAGGCTACTTGGTTACTTTCCACCTCCTGACCTCTGCTTCTACTCTCTCTGCAGCTGTAAGTCACAATAAGGTGTGACTGAGGTCTTATTTGCATTTCTTTCCTTTCAGCTGCGTTCAAACATTAACCAGAGAGCATTTCACCAGAATAGATTTTAGCTTTTGAGGGAGGATTAAAAATACTGACACCACCACCACCTGTTTTGGATGAAATGAATAAATGATGACCGCGTCACGACTCATTTTAATGTGACGGGTTATGATGCGATGTGAAAAAAAACGCGCTTCACCTTAATAACAAGGAATAAATACACTGTGACCAATATAGGCTACACTTATATCCGGAATTAACCAGCGCCGTATATCTACGTGTATGGATGCGACTACAATACATCCGCACCAGAATAAACACAACGCCTGACTCACTGCACTGAAGCAGCCCCCCATCGCCCTTTGAATATCATACAAATATGAACACACAAATGAGCAAATATCAAAATAAATCCGCAGTATGTTGCACACGCACCTCTCTGTGTTGATAACATGTAGAAAAAAGCTCGTTATATTCCTATCATCGTTGCTCGGACAGCAGCTCTGGCTGTAGGCCCCGCTGTACTGTAATTGTACACACAGCTGCTCATTCACTTCTCCCCCTGCACGAAACAGCTGACGTCATGCAGGGTGCGCCCCCCCCCCCTTGTGCCGCGCGCATCGTGTTCAAATGTTTGTCTCGTGCAAACAGATATTACTGCATATAAAGGACTAACTGTCTGTTTGTGTACCAGTGCGCAAACTGGTTTGATGGTTGTAGAAAACATTAATGAAAAATTACAGATATATTTACATACATAATTGAAAGGTTTGCAGATTAAAGAGTATATACTTTTATGCTTCTCAGCAGATCATAATTGAAAATATATTTTAATATACTGAAATCATTTGGAGCCAGGACTTTAGATTTTGGCATTGAAAAATACAATTTGGCATTGAAAGCAAAACCTGAACTGAAAAAGGAAACATTGGCATCGAAACACTTGCACTGAAAAATAAAACACAGGCGTTAAAAATTATTTTATTTTGATGTTTTTGGCATTCTGGTGTGTTTCACATGTTGAAATGAAATGCTCCAAAAATTGCATAAAAGGTGCACAAACAAGCGCCGTGACAACTTGCGGGGCCTTCGTGCTTAACACAAGTTACGTGAAGATGTCATTTTTGGAGCACGGGACCCTCACTCGAGGGACGCTGTGTTGAGCATAAACCCCGCTTCACTCTTCCTGAAGCCAACTTCTGCTCCGAAGCCTCCGACATGACCACACACCTTCTGCAATGACTTCCACGAGTTCACCTGTTTCAATGCCAATATTTACTTTTTCAGTGAAGGTTTTGTTTTCAATGCCAATTTTTTCGTTTTTACGACAAAAATTTGTTGTCGGGCCCCTTTTGATTGCCACTCTTAACCTTGTGCCCTCTGTGCATTGGATATGTTTCTGTCACTTCAAAGTTCCCATTAAACTTGCTCTCAACAAAAAGTTTTAATTAACAATTGATCAAATAACTCTATTTGCGAAAGGTGTTGCATGTAGTAGCGAGCACAGAATTATCACCCGACTGCAGTTCCCCTCAGCTCTAAGGAGAATTTTAGTGCCTTTTTAACTCATTGTCTTGGTTTTATGGCCCTCATCTTCTGGGTTTTGGTTTCTCATTGTAAAAAGTGCTTTATGAATAAGTGATTGAAAGCTATGAAGTGTCTTTATTAGAGCTGAAATCATTAGTCGAGTCTATTTTGAAAATCGATTCATCGCTTCAGTCATTTTTCAAGCAAAAACAGTGAAAACAATCTCTGGTTCCAGTTTCTCCATTGTGAGGATTTGGTGATTTCTCTGTTTTGTATCATTTAGACGAGTTTTAGACTTATGGTTGGACAAAAAAAGACATTTGAAGACATCGCCTTGGACATTATTTTTTGAAATTCTATCGACTAAACGTTTAACTGATTAATCAGAAAACTAATTGGCAGATTAACCGATAATGAAAACAATCATTAGTTACTACTAACCTACTCTATGTTAGATTTTACTGCCTTCTCTCTACAGTGCACATGAAACGTTGGCCAGCGTTTAGTTCTGTGTTTGTCCAAAGGATGGCAGTGTAACATAAAAGAAGGGCAGTGCACCTTTTAATAGCCATCTCTCTCCTGTTTGGGGCCCCGAGCTTTCATCTGTTGGCTTCAATTTATTTCATCACACTATACTGCAGCTGATCTAATAGCATGTACATTTTGTTGTCACCTAAAGGGAATTTCTTGTCATGCTCCAAATTGATGTACCTGTTTGCAGCCTGGGACAGTATTTGTGCTGCACAGTCACAAGGAGTGTGTGAGCAGCATACAGACAATTTTACAGATCAGCACACTGACGTACATTTAAACAGTAGATTATGGATTTATATTTGGAAAGTGTGTTTTATGTAGAGCTTTGCAGACCTAATTTGATTATCACCAAAGGAACATTGAACCCTTTGATCCTGGAACACCCCGAGGTCACTTTCTGCACAATACAGCTCGTTTTCATCCTCCATGCAATATGGAAACGAGCATGTTGTGTTTATTAGGTTATTTTGCATCTTTAGTATCACATCACCTGATTTTCTCTGAAGGATATCATCTGAAGGAAGTTCTCCGGCGTGCCTCCAAACCCTGACCTCTGACATCATCTCAAGGCTTTTGCTATGAGCAGACAGATAGGTGTGTCTCTTGAGGAGAGGATATAATCTCCATTAAGACGGGTGTCCTTCACCCCCATCTGATTCTCCTCCTGCACTTACCCCCCTTATCTTCAGGTCCAAGATGGTATCAAAGAAACTTGAGTACTCTTAAATAAGACAGGAAAACAATCAGGGCCTTTAAATTAAGTGATTCTGTTGGGGGTTTAATTCAATCAGGACAGAGGCAGAGAAATTCCTTTCCGATACTGATCAGGGACATGCATCACGATTGATTTTCTCTGACATTTCCTTACTCCAACTTGTGTGCTGCACTTCATTCGCGAAGGTTTCTTTTGTGTTGAAATAAGAGCCACTTCTTTCATATTCCACTGTCATGAACTGCATGCCAGCTAATGCCAGAATGGCCCACACACTGAGTCCCGTTTTCTGGGGCACAGTCTAAACCAGACTTGAGCGTGCCCTCATTATGGAGGTTTCCACACCCCCGAGAGTGCCCGACCTGACCCCAAAATTGCTCAATTGACTTTTTCCATCTGCCGTTATGTGTGCTGATGGGGAACCATGACATTTACATTCGCACCACTCCAATATGATCCCTTGCTCGGTGCGAGTTTTCGACACAGACTATAGCTCAAAACAGGTCACAGGATCAAAAGTGTCTCTTGCCTGGAGGAGCCACTGAGTTGATCCTTTCCATTTCTGCACCAAATGGTGTTTTCTCTGTCTCTCTCTTTCTCTCACCAGTAACTTGCTGGAACACATTTAGATCCTGAGTAGAACTCCTCAGTGCCCACTCATCACTCTGTGTGGTGTTTGAAGATTACTACGCTCAGAGACATCCTCACTGGGCATCCAGGCAGCTTAGAGGCCAAAATCCATAATCCCTTACCCTTCATGGGAATTCTCCATGCACTTCAACATGCTGAAATACAGCCCCGCTGCAGCAGCCACTCATGGTCGAGGAACTACTGCAGCCGGAGGCCGAGATAGATGGATGACATGTCTCAATGAATGTGGGAGAAGTGGAGGAAGTTAGATTTAAAAATAAGTTATGTACCACAGATAGTTTCTGCCCAGAAATCTAATCTAAAGGGATGTTTCTTGCAAGGTATTTTTATTTCTAATGTATGCACACTGCTTCAGCCAGTCCACATTCACTGGTAACTATTTTATGTATACTATAACAGCCCAGAGGACATTATTTACTGAGAATATGGGTACTTTGGTGAGACTCAGCAGCTGCACAGCCTTTGTAGCAGTCGTCTCAATAAAGAATTTGCTCTGAGGCTTTAGTTCCTTATTAAAAAGCGTAAATAAGTGTAGTTCCTTTATTTAGTGATCTGCATGAGCAAGTAATATGTAAAGTTCAGCTGTTGTAGCTGAAGGACCGGTGAGGTTTAATTTTTCCTCCTCTAGGCTACACTCTAATGCTTTGTTAGTCTGCTCTGTTAAAACCCATGTAATAGCTTGGGGAGTTTGTCTCGCAGCAAACAAGAATAATAAAAGTAATCTCACATTCACATTTGGTGTTTTCTCATTATGAGAGCGTGTCTTTATCATAATAAGCCCTTTCCATTTTTTCTTCTTGAAATACGAGCAAAAATACGACGGAGGCAAAGAGAAAAGGTCAGACCAGGTTTTAGTCAAACATCAGGTAGCAGAGTCACATATGTTGAACCAGTGGTTTCTAACTCTGCACCATCTGTGCACACATTTTTATGATTAGCACAAAGTCCAAGTGATTAACAAGGATTTCTTTTTTTTATTTGTGGTCAACTTTTCCGAGGCAGTTCGCAAGGACATCTCCGACTACATACGTTTGCCTATAATATGTTGAGCTCTAACTTGGACAAAATGTCAGTGTGAATGCCCTTGGTCAGCAAGGAGCTGGACCGCTACCCAGCACTACCGGCCTAACCTGTATCAGAGCATTGCAGCTCTCTCTCCCCGCTGTTTGGCATGCTCCGTGGCGCCGAGCGCTGAGGGCAGAGCGTGTCACCGAGCTGGCATCGGCCTGAACTCTTTCAAGGTTACTCTTTGATTTAATGGTGATGCATTTTTTAAAACCGCATCATCCCTCTCTCTCTTGCCACCGTGCCTAGTCCATCTCTGTCACAAACACTGGCTGTGCGTCTCACCTTTAGCAGTGGAAGCACCAGGAGAGGTTGTTTAAGATATAAATCAATGGCAAACGAAGCGCCCGGCTCCGGTGCAAGCTGGTCCTGATTGTTTTACCTGCCGGCCTGCTTTTAAAGGCAGGACGGTGAAGGAAAACTGTACCATATATTTAGACAATGACGTGGGAAAATGGTCGACTCATCATGTAGACAGCCTTTTGTATGGGCACGTACAATTATCACCGACTACAAAGCCCTGATGTTTTGAACTATACTCAGGTGCTGTGGTAAAATGTAATATCGTGGTGATTTTCTCTGCCCTTTTGAAGATGTAAATGATGGAGAAAAGTATCAGCGTGTTCTTTGTGTCCATGTCTAGTATAAATAGCATCACCTAACTCTGTACTTCAGTGATGTTTCTGACAAGGTGATATTCAGTAATCATCAGCTCTCCCTGCTGTTGTTCCAGTAAATATGCACTGACGGCATTGTGTATCATAAAAATAGATTTTCAACCAGTTGCTCTTTTTCTCTCGGGTGCAGTTGCTTGTGAACGAGCCTAATTGCCGGGGGTTAGCATCGGTGCACATCGCCTCACACACACAGATATATTCAGGCGTTCAGACAACATTTAACTTTTTTTTTTATTATTTCTTAACTGAAATTAAATCTGAGCTATTCCGGCACAAGAACATCAGCCTTTGTGTTGTGTGGCAGCCTGTTATGGATGGAGATCAGGATTTCTGATAGCAAAACAAAAAAGTGATAAATCAGAGGATAGAAAGGGGCCATATTCATGAGCCATGTAATCCTCTTATATCTCATGTCATTTTGAAAAGCAAACACATCTTTGCCATCAATACTTGTGTGTCTGGTTTGATAAAGCCACCTCTCACAAGAATTAGGAAACCACAAGGTTTGTCTCTCCAAAACTGATCAGTAGAAATTAGTTAACAAGTTAGTGCTAAGATACTGAGGGGGGGGGAAACCATGTGCAGCTCTGCATGACTATGATCTGCTAAATCAAGTAAGGAACAGGCTTCCAGTATTTTTGTGAAATTAATTGGTTCAATTTAAAAATGTTGTCATGATGGTGGCATTGCAATGCACATGTCTTCTCTTAGAAACACGAAGGGCATATGTTTCATGAAAATCATCACTTGTTTTATGTAGAAATTTAGCCTTTACATGTTGTAAAACAAATGATAATTTCATGAAAAGTATAAATCCAGTAAGAAATTCAACCTGCAAGTTGCTCTCTGAAGGATAAACCATAGACTGTATATAAAGTAATGGGGGATGGCCCCTACAGTAGCGCCTCCTATAATCTGATTTATGTAGGGCAGGAACTAATTATTATTTAGCAATTCATCTATTGATTATTATTTGATTCACTGTTTCGTCTATAAAAAGTCAGAAAATATTGAAAATACGGCGTCTTTTGTCTGTCCGTCCAGGAAGAGGGATCCCTCCTTCCTTCCTTTTTTGAGTTGAAGGTCTAAAGATGTAAAGGGTGTTATATGCTGAACAGATTGAAAAGCCCTTTCAACAATCAATCATGGACAGAATTTTTGATCATTTCAGTCATTTATTAAGCAAAAATGTCAAACATTTACTGGTTCCAGTTTCTCAAGTGTGAGAATATTCTGTTTTTCTCAGTTTTACGTCATTATAAATGGAATATCTTTGTGTTTTGGACTGTTGGTCAGACCAAACAAGACATTTTAAGACGTCACCTTGGGCTCTGAAAACTTCCAACGGGCATTGTTCACATTTTTCTGATGTTTTAGATTTAGGTTCTGGTTTAGACTAAATGGTTAATTAGCAGCCCTATAAATAACTGAAACGGTGATCAGACTCCTTGTCTTTCAAATGACTAATAGGTTAATGTTAATGTTTTGTTTCAGCACTAGATTGATGTATTGACAAATAATATAATTATATAATTGTACACATTAAAAATCCCTGGGTTAATTGACTTAGTACTTGGGTCAATATAGCACAGACACAATACTGGGTTAACTTTACCCAGTAGCCGTGGGTAGGAAACCGTTGGGTCACCTGTCATACCCAAAACACAATAAGTTGTTTCGACCCAGAGTTAGTGTTATTTTTTTACATTATTTACCCAAACTAAAATATGGTTATTTTGACCCAGTGTTAGGCACAACCATCTCAAGTTTCAAATTAAAACTGTCACAAATGTATTGTTATTTGAAAAAGTGCTAGAGTAGAATATGACAGGTCACAACCATACTACTATATATCTTAGTTTTTGTAAATAACCCAATAGTAATATGAAAAAAATAACACTAGCACTGGATTAAAACAGCCCGTTGTCTTGGGTTTGATTGTTGAGCCAATGGTTTTCTACCCACAGGCCCTCGTTAAAGTTAAACCAGTATTGTGTCTGTGCTATAGTGAATCACACAGTGATTTTTAGTGTGCACAAGAGAGATATAACAAGAGGCTGTGTCTCAAACTGTTGCATTCTTTACTATTCTTGCATTGTTGGGATTCTGCAAGATCAAAAGAGAGACATCATGAGAATTTAAGCTCATTTTTCTCTTAAATTCATTGTAATTTGATTAGAGCGTTCCTGATCCTGATGCACGAGTGTCAAAATCCTCACAGTCTGTGGAAAAAAAAGGTTTAGCAGCCTGACAAAATGTGAGAACAGCTCTAGTCTTCACATAATGCGGTAAAGAGTGGAGCCTTGTGCCGAGACATCCAGCTGACAGATATTTGAAAGCGGCCTAATTTCATTCAGATTCATGATGAGCTGAGTAGCATTAGATCATAGATGTGCAAACAGCAAAATGAGAGAATTAGACTGTCGCTGCTGTCAGCCATTATCCATTGTAGTAAGAACTGACAGCGTTACGATCCATTAAAGCAATTAGCTGTGTCACACAGGTGCCCTGCATTTCAGTCTGTGAGACCTTTTATTAAAAGCCTCAAAATATTCTTAATTTCCACACCCTTCCAAAGAAAAATCTGTATACCAAATGTAATATAAGCAGCGGGATGGAATTAAATAGAGCGTAAACTTAATTTCATGTTGCCACAATTCATTCGATTCATATGGGCTTAATAGTATTGTTCATTTTCCTGCATATTTAGGGGTGAAGTGTTCGTACCTGGTTATGTCTGGGGGGCATTAAGTCTGACTAATGAAATGACTCTATCCTCTGTGGCGTTTTAATCTATTCACTGGGAAAGTAATTGACAAGCCCACAGTATGTGCATTAGGATAGCTCCGGCACCAAAGGACAGCTGTCACTAAAGCAATTAAAATGACAAAGGTTAATTAATTCTCTCCAGTTTTTACCTGATATGAGACATTCACAATGAGCGAGTTTTTCATTTCCAGAGGAGTAATAGTGTTTTGAGGAGAGTAATTTATTTGTGATTTAAAAAGAAAAAAAAAACCCCTGCCATTGTCTGATAGAGCCTTTAATATGTCAATACCTCACACAAAACTGTGCCCCAGGACAGCTTCAGCCCCAGATTTGAAATGAATTCTGCAGCAGGACATGGTCTGAAATAGCAAATGGTTGTTGTTTTTTTTAAAGTAGGATACCTATTGTGTCTTCTGAAGCAGCGCCAACAAAATGTGATTTGTTTATAAATGAGGCTTGTAAGGATGTTTTACACTTAACATTAAATTTGAACAAACGTCTGTAAGTGGAAAAACGAAGCGCTACATTTTCGCTGCGCTTGGGGGTCAAGCGGAAGAAAAACCAAGATGCAAATAATTACTATGCCAACCACCTCTGACACCACGAGAGCAGAACCCAAGAACTTTCTAATCCACCTAAATGTCAAAGCAACGTTCGCAGCCCTCCCTCCGTGTGAATCTCCACAGGCTGCCAAAAGGCCAGTGGTTAGTCATCTGTTTACTCCTGCAGCTGCTGGGTGTCATTGGGACTCTGAAGGAGAAATCCCATGATTCTCTCTGCCATTTCTGACAGCTCCCGCCCAGACCACATTAATCAGGGATTGTGGGCGAGCTAGGGGATAGACGGCAGGCATGGATGGCTCCGGCCCAGGACAACTGAACCGAGGGAGAAGATCTGGGCCCAAAGATAACTTAGACGTCCAAACACTGCCGGGTTGTAATGCTGACATTCATTTATACACACTGAGCTCGTTAAACGGACAGTTTCTCTGAGGAAACGGCTAGTTTTTCTTGTTGCCGGGTAAAATGGTGCTTTGAAATTAACATAATTTAAGAAATGTTGGCTGTAAAGAGGAGTTAAATGAATCCAACCTCTCCCACTCCCGCAAATTAGTCTCCAAGAAAGAGATTTGCTGCAGAATTTCTGGTTATTAGATATTTGAGATTGGTTTGGATTGAAGTCCTGAAAAGCTATATTTCTTACATGTTAATTATAAAACTCTACTTTCTACATTCTCTGTTTAATCCTTTCATTGAGTTGTATTGAAGGTACAATCAGCGATCTGACAGTTAACAAAAGATTAGCCCTAGCGCTAGAAGCCAAAACATAAAATTGGAACCTGCTGTCACTCCCAAAATGATTGACAGATGTTTTAATAAAGGGACTAATACTAGTCTAAACAACTAAGTTAATAATATTTCCAGATGCTAAAGATTTTAAATATGTAATGTCCTTAAATACAGGGGGGAAACAGCCCAATATTTGCAATTACTATTAGATTTGAAACTGACAAAATGCAGATTTTTCATCCTTTGTCAAACTCTTAAAGCTGCATTAATTGATTTGTTTGGCAACAAGCTGTAAGCACAACACTGACGAATGATCGCCTCATAAAGTTCACATGGCTAAAATGTTTTTATTTACACTTCCAGGAAAGAGAGAAATGTTTGTATTCATTTGGAGACGTCTTTTTGGCCACCTGGCGAATGGGAGTCGAATATTTACTTTCTACCAACTCCTTAGGGAAACATCTGGCTCCTTAGCTGCTAAATGCTCCACTATGTTCAACAGCTAGTCGCTAACTGTGTATTTTAGCTGTTTGATGCTGGACAGGTAGCTTACAAAAAAGCTGAAAGGATGCTGATGAGAGTAAATCAACACCGTAAAGTTGCTGTAAAACCAAAACAATGAGCTGAAAGATGTTAAAACGCTCCGTAGAGCTGAGGGAAAATCTGTGGGTTTGTCACAACAAGCACCACCTCTCACATCAGACATCCATTGTTATTGTTAAAATATTGGTTTGTGCAGCTTTAAGTTATGTTTGTGAATTGTCATTGTTAGTTGGGCCTTGCACAGTACACAACATGATGTGTCGCATTTACCCTCAGACGACATCAGTCAGGGAACAGATCCATCTCTCACACAAACACTTTTGTGCCAGACTGTTTACACTTGTAAGATTATGTGCATAATGAGGCTGCATTGTCTCGCCAAAGTGCTGCTTTAATTCTTTGAAGCTGAACAAACTGTCCCTGGCACATTTGGGTAGGGGTGGAGGGATATCAAAGTCACTTTATTGAGATGAAAGAACTGGCCCAAACAGCAATCTGAGACATTAGTCATTCCTTCTTCTCGGTGACAGAAACATGCTCTCAATTTACGAGTCAGGTGCATCCAGTGATTTCTGCCAGCCTTGTTCCTCCACATCATAAATTCCTCTTTATGCTCACTCATCCCACAGGCAGACCCCTATTCTTTGGCCTGCCTTGTCAGAAAATACACCCCATGTTGGCATATTGGATGTCGTCCAGGCTGCCATTAGCAGTTACTGTGCTGCGTATACCATAGCGTACACTGTGAAAGTGCACTGAATTTAAATAGACAGCGGTGATTGTGCCCCTAGTTGCACATTTATGCTTTTTTTTTACAGGTTTCTATCAGCACTTTAATTCATTCTTTCTGTGGTGTTGACTCTGCAGAGCTCCCACTTACACTGTGTTCATTTCCTCTAAATGCTTCACGTGGAGCCACTGGCTCCCAATTTATGTAATGAAGGTTTAATAGCCAATTGGAACATCCAATATCATTAACAGCCAGAGTTAGTCTCATCCAGAAGTGTTTTTTTTTTGATAACCATAGGTGCGAATGTTTGATAGGTGGAATGTGTGATTAGCACCGGCTGTTTAATGTATGTCCTGTCTCCTCTGGAGCAAGAAACCACATTTTAACACATTTCACATTTCAACACAGTGTTCGTTCGGTTTCTGTCTTTGTTAAATGAACTTTAGAAAATCATCCTCTCTATCACTTCCATGTCTTCCTCTCTTCTGCTTGTACTAATATCTATTTTTAAACACATTCAAACACTTTTGACCTTGCTTTTTATTTTTATTAGCACTTTTCTATACAAATGATTACTCCAGTGTGTACAGATGGTTATTTTTGGATACTGCGGGGGCACTGTGGCTCTGACACTTCTTACTACAGGCTGCTTGTCATGTTAGTGATGTGGGAGTTGAAATTTATTATACTGGACTTGTTGTAAGTCATAAAAATAAGAGTAACATCTAAATGTCTAAAATGGAAATGCGGGACTGAGAAAACAGCAGAATTAGGGCACAGTTATGTTTGATTTTTTTTAAGGAGCTGTACAGAAAATGATCTTCTGTATCTCTGCCATCTTGTGTGTCTTCTGCAAGTTTTATTTATTTATTGCAACATTTACTTGCTTATGTTTGATCTGATGGGAGCCCTCCATTGGTGTCATTCACTGTGCACCATCCATGGCTTTAAAACTGTTAACACATAACACAGAATTGAAATAGAAGTACTTTTTTTTCTTTTTGTCCCGTGACTTGATGAAGATTATTTCTGACAGCTGCAATAACATGAAAATATAGATGGACGTTATTCAGTTGTTTACCACATTCGGTTCATGCATGGACATGGACGAGATTCCAACAACAATATCAGAGAGGTATATTCACTCTAACAATCACACTGCAGAACACAACACCACTCAAAATATGTTTGCTTTTTCCATTACGCCCTCTAATGCATACTGACAGATTCTTCTTATTTGCATTGACATTTACGTGTTTGCAGTGATTACCAGAGACAGATTGGAAAAGACAGAAAGCATGATTGAGACGGAAATACACTATCAACATAAACAACTAAATTAGCAAGAGAAAACATTAATAAAATTGTTTTCTGGTCTTTGTGTGGAATCCACAATATTTACATAAATACAATCAGCATATTTTTACGGTTGGCTTGAGAATTTCCATTCGATGTAAGCAGCTATGCATATAATATGAGTATTGCAAGCCTATAAATGCTTCCCTAAATGCTCTCATAATGACCTTGGGGTAGGTCTGTTCATTGGAGCAATATCAGTCTTGCGATAAGGATATGTTAGCTGTAATAATGCCTGTCACCATCTCAGGTTTGAAGTGTCTTAACTCCATTTTCATTCAAATAATCTGTCACCGCTCAGGACCCGACGGCTTGTCTCTGCATCTTTTTTTTCCTTTTTTTTTTCTCTCCTCGTCTGGTCTTGTGATCACCCGGTGGGGAGGTAAGGGGTGTCACTGTGGTAGTTGTAATCTGGACACACCTTCTGCACCAGCTTGTAGTCGGTGCTGTAGAAGGTGATGAAGATGCAGATGACTTTAAAGGGCTTGGAGCACAGCCAGGACACGTGGCTCTGGGTCTGCTCCTGCGGGCAGCTCTGCGAGGGGTCGTGGGCACACAGTGAGTTCCTGGTGCCCTTCTCCACCTTCTCGTACTCCACCCTGCAGTTGAACAGCTTGGTGTCCTTGGTCTCCAGAGCCGTCTGCTGCTGCTGGTGGTGATGGTGGTGGTACTGCTGGTGCTGCTGGTGGACCTGGAACTCCACAGCTTTGGTCGGCGGAACGAGTCCCACGGACACGTTGCCCTGACCGGTCGAGTTGTGGCGGAAGTAGACGCTGAATGTCCCGTTGCCGTGATCCACGATTTTACCGGTAATGAGAAGGTTGAGCTTCACTGTCTTGATGTTGGAATGGAAGTCGCCCCAACCAAACATCTTCTTGAACTTGCCGGTCTTGACGATGGGCCTCCTTTTGGTCCTGGATCGAGGATCGCGGGAGTTTGAAGCGTTGTAAAGCCAGTTCCACTGCTCCCGTTTAGAGTAAGAGTCTGCTTCGTCGTAGTTCAGATCCAGAGAGGTGAAGTTCTCTTTGCCATAGAGAGTCTGGGACAGCAGACGGCTGATGGAGAAGGCCTTGCTGCTTTCAGTCCAGTAGGTCTTAACTTTGGGTTTTGAGCTCTCTCTCAAGTCGGAATTTCCTGAACTTGGTGAATCAGCACTGGCAACCTGGAAGAACAAACAAACAAATACATCACTATTACTGAAAATCTTAAACTAGAAAGGACTCAGAGAGCTCATACCTCCGACAAAGCTGTCTGGGAATATTAGAGCTTTGTATGAGGATAAAATCTCCAAAATTACAAATGCCCCAAAACAACATGTTTACATTCAGGTGACAAAGCGGCTATAGGAATTATGACTCGTCTGTCTTCAGCAAGAGAGGAAATATGTTATTAACTAAGTGGTTATCATTTTAACTATGCCAACAATGGTCCCTAACCTTAACCTTAAGTAGTAATTTTAACTTAAATTTTCAACCTGAAATGTTTCCCAACCTTAACCAAGTCATTTTTATTCCTAAACCTAACCACACTTTAACCATAGTGTTATCAGGTTATAAAAGAAAATGCTTATGCGTCATTCTGGAGGGTAATTACAAACAATGCAGTCTAGTCACAAATTACATACTCTGTTGTTGAATTTGGAGGCAATTGTTGATTTAAATCTATCATGTTCGTATAGCCTCAGCTAATGGTGAAATTACGTCATTTCCACATTTTGCCAGATTGCTACCAGTTGATTTGTGCGTGTGATGTCGAAATCTTGTTGTAATCGCAGAAAGCAATTTATCTCAAATAGGCCATGCCTCCAAGAGTTTGGTAATAAATTAAAGGAAAACGATATGGGAAGCTTTTTCCACGGTTATCTAACAATTTTATGTACATAATTTGTTTAAAATCAGGTGAAATTTGAAAAAACATTCAAAAAAGTCAAAAAATCTTTCTAGAAGAATTTTCTGTAAAAACAAAGTTAGAGTCACTACAAAATGAATTAATCCTCCACAAAATTAGAGGATTGCGCAGCCTTGATGGACCAGACCAGCATTCCTTAGAATTACGTCAATTTCACACCTTACAAATTACACTAATTGCCAATGTTCAGTTCCAATGCCGGAATCGATGTGCTCTGTATTTGGTGAGCCAGAAAGTGTGCGGACAGGAGGGTGGTGGTGGTGGTGGATGTGCGTGTAGCATGTCTAACTTTCATGCAATAGGTTGGAGATGTGTCTTATAGCAGTCCAACTGTTTTGTTCATTTTTGTTCCTTTAATTGCCTGGACCACAGTTTTTCCCTAACCTTCACCTTACTGTACATGCAAGGATAGACGAAGAATTCAAAGAAATTAAAAAATGGTTTCATTGAACATAATCCAGGTTTTTGCAGAATTGTCCAATAGCAACATTCTGTCTGGTATTAGTGTTGGGTAGAATTGGTCTATCTATATTTTTTTCATTCTGATTGTCCATACTGTCCGTCCTGGGAGAGGGATCTCTCCTCTGCTGCTTTTCCTGAGGTTTCTACTATTTTTAAAAAAAAAATGTTCCTAGTTTTTCCATATCCTAATCAAGGGTGTAATGGTAGAGGGTGGTGATGCTGTACAGATTGTAAAGCCCCTTGAGGCAAACTTCTGATATTGGGCTATATAAATAAAATTGACTTGACTTGACTAGAGTGCTTCGTAGTAGAAAACTGTCGACATGTTTGTGGGATATCCTGCTAACTAACAAACAGACAAACAGGACCGAAACCAATCTCCTTTGCAGCAGTAAGAAAACACCCAACAAATACAGATGATTTCTCCACCCGCAAGCGTGTCAGCACCTATAACAAACGGTGTTAACGCTGTAACCGACTCTTACAGTGTGTGAAACATCTTGTGCAGGGCGTCCTAATCAAGATTAAGGGTATTCCTGCCGTACATCGAGATGAATGAAGCGCTACTCGGGTGCAGACGTGATGCAACAGCAGACTATTACCTGCTGAATGTGGCCTGAATGGATGATTGATGATTCATTCTGTGTCTCTCCTCTAACAGTCACACAGATGAGAGAGAGAGAAGATTCCCGGTGGACCCCATAGAGGCTTGTGACAGTGATGTCAAAACCCCGGCCGAGGAACGTGACAGCAGATCTATCTGGTCGAAGCTTTTACATTTTGTACCTTCGCCCCGCGATCGATACTCTGAAAATAAGGTCTTCTCTCATTCAGAAAGATCACAGAATGACATTGTAGTGCTGTAGAGTGTGTGTGGAGCTTTCACTGAGTGAACTGTTGCAGGAGTTGTGATCTTTCTCTGAAGCATGGCTTCATTTTATAAACTTGGCTTCAGAGTGGAGGAGTTTGAAAAGATGGCCTCCAGTTGTTTTGAAGAGGCCTCGATGATCAATGACCCAATGATGTGAGTGAACCGTTAGTGGCATTGTGGAGACTGTAACATCTCTCTCCCTCTCTGAATAGAGGAACTTAGCCTGCACGTTTATTTAAATGCAACATGATACGCAGAGTCAAATCAAAGAAAACGTTTGCTAATCTTTGCAGTTGGTTGGTTTTAGAAAAGAAAAAGGAAGCTGCAGGACCTTCACAGCATGTTTGTAGTGACAAGCTAAAGAGAAATATGAATTTCAGCGGTTTCCTTGCGCAGTGTGGCAGTTAAGTTGTATTAATGGACACCTCCTTTTGTCTTCCATTGCTGGAAACAAAAGTCTGTCATGTTGCCTCACTAGTGATGTATAGTAAAAAGATAAAGTGAGGATGAGGGAGGCTTCCTGTTCAGGATTTATTGGCACCATTATAGTCAAACATTAAGCTCCTTAGGATGTAAAAGTAGCAGTGAAACAGTATCTTATAGACCGTCAGCCCAGCAGCCATAAAGTTGATTATGACATTAAAGTTCAGTCTTTATTCTTGGGCTTGATAATATATAAGGTTTCAGCTAATTTCAGTTGTTAATGTTCATTTTAAAAGTGAAAATGCTACAAATAAATGCATCTTTATAGGATAATACAGCAGCTAATTTAAGTTCATGGTTACTGACCAAACATAACCTCAGATTTGTTATACACATTGTAGGTTGCAAGGTGAAAATGTGAAGGAAAAGCTAGTGAACTTCTTTCCAAATACATACAGGATTTGGTTAAATGGATTTCTAAAACTTGATCTCTTGTGAGTTTAAACGTGAATTCAGTTTTAATCGTGAAAAAAGTCTCTAAATGACCTTTGACCTGTAATCCAAACTGTAAGCCCCATTAATTTTCCATGAATATTTCTATACTGAGTTGTGAAAAGACTGTAGTCTCTAATGATCAAATGAAATCTCATTTTCGTAGCGCAGTAATTACTGATGCTTCTCAGTAACTGGGTTTCAGTCTCAATGGAGTCTTGAAACCAGATCAAGGGATATTAGGAAACTGCTTTGAGCTGGTTTAAGTGACTGTCAGGCTAATTAGTGACTGTGTGTGTGTGTGTGTGTGTGTGTGTGTGTGTGTGGATACAACATTTTAAAGTGTAGATGGAAAGTGTATTTCCTAAACAATGCAGATCCAAACAGGTTTAGCACTCTGATGGTTAAAGTTTTATCATTTTGTCAACCAGGAAATTAGATTGCTTACTAGAGTGTGTTTTGAAAAGCACCATAATTTTCTGCAACTTCACGTTATGAATAATTTTGTAAGAGGAGGTGTCACTGGAAACAATTTTTTTTTTTTTTTTTTTTGGGAACGGATTTCTTCTCTATTTTCCTTCCAAGATTATCAAAATTACACAGCACATCTGAAGCGCGTCATCAGACCTAAGTCCTTGTTGTGGGAACTCGCTCTGTTGTCACCGGCGTTATGTATGGTCCCCAAACTGTGACATGCAATTAGCTTTCATCTAAAGCACCTGACAGTCTCTGGATTAGAGCACTCAGAGGCACATTCACAGAGACCCCACTTCACGGATTAGAGCCCAACCTGTAATCCAGCCCGGGGAGATTAGGCAGATCAGAGGCAGTCCTGACTAAAGCAACGTTTATATCCAGAACACCCCGACTGACTGCACCAACACCCGGAGGGCCAAGATTTACCTCTCGCCGGCTTCAAAAACATGCAAGCGAGGCGCAAAGAGAGAGAGAGAGAGTGTGTGTGTGTGTGTGTGTGTGTGTGTGTGTGTTAGATGCATGAATGTGTCTGAAAGAGACACTGCAGAGAGAAAAGAGGGAAAGTGCTGTTGGATAAAGGACAGGAGGAAAACAAACATGGCAGCATAAAGGTCAACAGTCACACTTTGGTAACTTTGGGTTTAACAGATATTGGTTTGTCAGTGTGGGGTTTTATTAAATATCAACAAGTGATATGGTCCACTGCTCAAAGTGAAATTTATTTTGCACCTAATTAGCTTTATTTAATTGTGATGTATTTTTATACATTTATTTTTTATTTCAGTACTCGTTAAAGCAGTGTTCCCCAACCTCTTTGGCTTGTGGCCCCTAAAATGACCCAGTACCTTCTTGCGAAATATTTTTTAGTGACCAGAAAAGATAAAACTATCCAGTATTTCAAGAAAGAAAGATTAGAGAAAAATCTGATTTAAAAAATGAATATAAATTTATGCAGCACAACAAAACTCTTTTCAATCCCATTAATCATCTTGCGACCCTTCAGATGTATCCTGTGACCCAGTGGAGGGGCCCCAACCCCCATCTTGGGAACTACTGCCTTAAAGGACCGCACCAGTGGTTTTGCATGTTTTAGCTCATTTACTACAAATCATGAATACTTTGTAAAAGGTTAACTGTGAAGTAAAAGTCACACAATCTGCACTCTCAATAAATTTAATTTAACAGAGCAATGTTTTCATCTAACTGAGATCTTTGTCAGGACTTACTGTGTATATATAGATGAAACAATTGATCTGCAACTGCTTTGACAATCGATTGATTCTTAAAATCATTATTAAAGCAAAAAAAAAAAGGGTGAGGGGATGCTGCTATTCTTCGTCCCACGTGATAGTAACTTAAATATCTTCTGATGTGGAATTGGGTCGGACAAAAGCAGTAATTTGAAGACGTCAACTTGAGCTTCAGGAAATTATGGCGGATATTTTTCACCATTTTCTGACATTTTTTCAGACCAAACAGTTAATCTATTAATCGAGAAAAAAAACATTAGTTGCAGCCCTAATATAGACATAAACACACCCATCACTCTCAGAGTGGACCAATCAAACAACACTGTCTGATGATACTCCATAAGGAGACAATGTATGGCAATATTTACAATAAAAAGATAAAATCAATTGGTAACAAATCCCATGAAAACACTAAAACCAACAATGAACTGATCCCACCAACAAGAACAGCCCGTGTATCCAAAGTCTGATATATCTTACTCCTCGGTGCCGTAGAGCTCCGTTGTTGTCCAAAAACGATTAAAAACACATCAGTGAGCCACACTGTAACATGAACACACACGCACTGTAGTTTATTTTGAGTTAATCTGACATACAGTACACCGTCCTGCTGCTGTAAATACTCACTAGAGCACCAAATACATATTAATCCGCCACTAAAAGTAGTCCACTATGTGCCTTTTTAAAAAAAATTAAAATGAAAGTATATATTTGTGACCTGCATTTGAAAACTGTCAGCAAAAATGTAAAGCTTACAGGATTTTTGCAGTAGTGAAGGCTTGAGTGCTAGAATGAGCTAAAATGTGCAAAGACACTGGTGTAGTCCTAATTTGGTTAGTTTGGGTTTCAGCAGAGTAAAAATTCTTCCAAAGTTAGAACAGTTATTTCACATGAGAGATTGTCTGTATTATTAGTTCTGTTTGAGCTCTTCTCACTGGATTAAAGTGGGTGACCATGATGTCACGTATTACTGTGCACCAATCAGAACTGAGCAACATTTGAATCAAAACTTGATGTCAGTTGTTGGGTTGTTCGCTCATGCTGTCAGTCCACCGTCAATCAAATCTGATCAAGTTATAATAATAACTAAGAATGTTTTTTCTGAACTTTAACTTTGATTGTTCCGCATTTAGGTTTATAATATTTAATGTTGTGTAAAAATAATTTTTCAGGGCCTTTAAAGATTAAAGATGGTTCAGTGTTGCACTTCCATACAAGGGACTCATGAGAGATAAAAGAATGGTAAAAAATAATAGCAGCAGAGGCCAAGATATCCAGATTTTTGTTGTCCATAGTCCTCCTATATTTCCCGTAATTCAAACAAAAGAATCTTTAGACCCTACCTGCCCAGTAAATGTCTTTCAAACTCCATTTGAACTGTTTGTAACACAGGCTAAAAATCGGTGGAGTGTACACCAACTTACAGAACGTCACATCGCTCAAAGCCTTGTGCCAAATGCAGTAGTATAAAACATTTACTTTGCAATATATATTAAACATAGTGTTTTCATTCAAAGATATTCAAACGTATCTCCCCATCACATGTAGAGGCTTTAATTTCATGGCACAGAGTTTTCCCAACATTTCGACCTGCGGTTTGTTGTGCAGGAGTCTCCCACCGCCCAAATCCCATTTAACTGTCTGTTAATATTATTCCCAGGTTCGGTGTATGAGGCAGAATCCCTCAACAAGATAACACAAACAGCATCGGTATGCAGAAGTCCTTTAGGAAACGACTCTCAGATTGCCAGATGCAGCCTATATGCAGGCTGTTGGACAAACCTAAATGCTATCTACTCTTGGCGAGGCTGTGATAAGGCGCAGGCGTCCGCTCTTTGAAACAGGAAGATAAACAACCCCCGGCTTCCCTCGGGAGCTCGGAGGATATTCTATGGGCTGGACCCCCGAACAGCCAACAAATTCCACCTTTTAATAGAACCACCGGAGGAGCCAGATGACTCGGCGGTGGGCTGTATACAAAACCTTGTGGGGAAGAATGAAAGTGTGTGTCAGTTTTCATTTACCTGAATGCTGCGGCGGCTGTGTGGGGAGGATTTGTGAGTGCGACAGTTCTAGTTTAACAGAGTAAGGATGGAGAGGGACCGGGCTGATGGCAGATTTCGGCTGCCACTTTGCAATCTTGATTGGATGGTGTGTGTTCAGAGTTCAGCCGCAACATTCAAAAATTAATAGAGTTGTTGTCCTTTTAATGGTATTTGTGCATAAACGCCACACTGCAAAAGTTTTGCGGATTTATTTACTTTTTTTCAAATTTAAGGTATTAAACCGATGCTCTTATCCAGAGAGGCTTAAAGTGCGAGGTGCTATTAGGGGTTAGAGTTTGGCCCAGGGATATGTGGCTGTTGTGGGATCAAACCTGTGACCTTTCGGGTATGAGATCTAACGCCTTGCTCCACCACTCCCAGAAAATCCTTATTTTAATCTAATTTATGACTTTCAGATGCCATGAATCACAAGTACTTATACCAAAACACTCTCAACAAGAAGAGTTCAAGAAGAAAATCTAAATATATCTGTTTATGAAATATCAGCTTCAATTTAGAGCCACTTTTCTGTGTTTGAAAGAAATGTTCCTCTAGACAGGAAGGTAGTTTGCCATCTTTTAGAGTATTTTTCCGACTGGGCACTTGGGATATGATTGTCGTCATAGTCATTTACAGTGAATCTAACTTGTCTCGCCTTATGAGGTCCCCCCGTAGTTGAGCTGATGGATCAACTAAGGGCATTTGACGTTCTCCCAGTGATATCAAAGTGTTACCTGAGGGGGGTCAGAGATGATGACAAATCACAAAGTGTGTCAAGACATCACAGGCAGCTGTGGATGGAGCTGAGTCCTATCACTGCAGCACCGCTTTGAGAGGCCAGGGCACAATTATTACCATGACTTCTGAGGAGGATAAATACTGTACGCGGACAGACTGCGGGATATTAGAGCGGGGCAGTTTGAAGACGAAGAAGAACGGGGAGGAGGTGGTGGTGGGAGGTTGGGGGAGAAGAAAAAAAAAAACGTAGCCACCAGTTTTTCAACTTACCCAGAGGAAAAATGCATAATCATATTATTTCACACACGACTTGGTTCAAAGGCGGCCAAAATAAGTTTGAGGTTCCCATGGGTCTGTCAATCTGTTGAAGGAGCTGCAGGCGAAAGCTTAGGATGCACCGAGTACGAAACAATTATGATCATCCCATTAAAGCATAGCGAAGCAATTTGGCAGCCCAGTCTGGGAAAACAAAAACCACTCCCATCAAGTGATGCTATGAGATCAGCTCCGCACTACCATGATGCTATTGTACATATAAGTCACATACTTCGTGATTAATGTTTGTCTTTACATTGTGACAAAAGGGGAATCCATGTTAGTTAATGTTATTGCTTCTGAAATTGAAGAATCGTTGTGTTCCTTCAGAGCAGGAAGGCTTCGTAAAGTAAAGAAAGGGGGTGTGGGGGTGTGGGGGGGGTGTAAAATGATTAGTGTGCTTAGTCAGCTGTGAAATTGAGTTTATGGTTTTCAAGACTGTGAATTCAATTCGATAATGGGTATTAAGTTGTAGAGAATAATTAATAGTAATTGACTTCTTTCCATCACTATGCAAATTAAACACAGATAACACCACGGGAGCTTTTTAAGGCCAGTCAAGTTCGTGGGGATTAAGTTTATGGAATTTTTTGTTGGAGAGAGGAGTGGCTCCTGTTCTGCTTTGATTGCTTTGTTGACAGATTTATCAGTGGGTGAGGGGTTACTGTCTCTCCGAGGATTAAAGGAATTGGGTTGTCACAAACTGTCAAGGCACTGAGTTAGGAGCATTTTGGTGTGTTTGTCGTAATGGGCTCAGGCTGTTCTCCGTCGTACTGTCACATATATTCTTATTGAACTGCATCTGTAAACGGGAGACAGGAGGAAGAAGAAGGAAGGATTGAATGGATAGTGCTGAGGGAGAAATATCCAGCGGGATATTTGTGTGTGGGTGGATGTGTCAAGATGCAGATTTGGATTTGGGGAGTTTGTGTTCACACTGACATTTGTGAATTTGTGCAGATATTACTGAGTCAGTGCATGGAGTAGTTGCAAATCTGGTTCATGAAGGTGAGATTCATCATTACAGGACTCAAATTTAAGGAAAACAGTTTAAAAACACATCACAAACAAATCACATTATCAGACTGCATGTCAGTCATGATCTTGCAGCAATGAATTCTGACTGAAATGTTGCTTGTTTTTTTACACTGTGAGATCGAGAACCTGAAACTTGCTTGTCAAAATTTTCTGTTTGCGAACATTCCTCGATATTCCCGCTACCAGACAAGTCAAAACATTAATCACAGAGATGTAACATGTAAATAAAAAAAGGTAAAAAACCAAAATGACATTTAACTCACCAGAGAGATGGCTGACAGCAGCAGCAGAGCGGCAGCCCACAGACATGTGGTCTTCATGCCTCTTTGTGGAGCGTCTCCCCTCATGTCAAACTGTCCTTGATCTTGTCAGCCGCGAAAAAAAAAAAAAAAAAAAATCTCCTTCAGACTGAGCGGGTATCAGCTGCTGAACTTGAGGAGAAATAAAGAGTGAGGGAGGCGGTCCTGAGGCGAGACGGCAGAGATGAACCTCCTCAGGCTCATTCAGGAGAGTCAGACGTCTGCTGTTAAAGTGTCTTAACTGGGAGGGGGGGGGGGATTTTTGATGCAAGGTTTGTAGGCGCCGTGGTGAGAAGCGGGGTGTTTGTACATCTGAGTGTCAGTGTGGAGGGACGTTTTTATATAGCGCGCTCTGAGGTTCAGTGAGGGAGGGAGAGAGAGTGGGGGCAGGGATGGTGAGACAAATAGAGGGAGTGAGGAGAAAGGGGGGGGAGCAGAGAAGCAGGTTCACATTATAGACTTTTGAGAAGCAACTTTTCTTTTAACATCGTCTGGGGCTGACATCTAGTGGCCGCCTTTTCCCTTTACATCAGACGCTGTGAAAACATCAGTGAGATGCATGAAGCTGCAGGAAAAGGAAGTCGTCACAGCTTATTCTCCTAAGTGTCCCACAAAAAGAAAATAATATTTTGTCCATTTTATTATGTCCACATGTAGTTTATGCTGCATGCTATGCCTAATAGCCTAGTATTCAAAAGCTGTATTACAGGATTGGTAGTATTTAGTTTAAGCTTTAAATAACGGCTTCTTCTCATTATTTTTACGAATTCACTCATAATGTGCGGAAGTTGAAATTACAAAACTTTAAAGGTTATTTAAGTTTTTGTGCCAAATATAAAAGCTATAATATTAGTTTTTTTGGTCGAAATCAGGGTTAAGTGTATTTTCTTTTTGTCACACAAAGAAAAAATAAACTTATAAAACTTTAATACTTTCCTTTTATACTTTTAGTCAATGTTTGGTTGGTCAAAAGGATACAACTGTTCAATATAACTATTTAATACAAAATTGAACACGACTGCCAAAAGTGCAGAGTGTCAGTGTTCAATATAATTACCAGACTTTTAGTGAACATTTAAAAGCAGGATAAAAAGTTACATTTTTTCTGGAAAAAGTAATGCCATGCATTTGTAATAATAAAAAGTTTTTGTAGTTCGTAAACAAATGCCAAACCCAGTCAATAACAGACAAACATCTCTGTCAAAGAGGACTTCCGCGATTTATTATCGCGCTTCATTAAAGTTAGTGGTGTTGCGAGAGAAAAATTAAAAAAAAATGGTCTTTGTCCTCTAAACGAGTCAAGCTTCAAAAACGCTGGATCCTACACTTCCCATAATGCCCCTTAGCCCCTTCCTGCCTGTTGAACACCCACATCTTTAAAACTTCATGCCCCCAGTTTGTAACATTTTCTGGTTAAATTGTGAAATGTTTAAGATCAAAACTGATGCCACTTGTTTGTTGTAATTGTTTGTGACTCCTGCAGAGCCACAGAAGACAAGGCTGAGAGGTGCTGACCACTAGTGTGCGTATCCAACCACAACAAAGTAAAAAGTGAGGCTGCAGGTGTGCGGACAGCCTCTCCATAATGTAAAATCAGAGGAGTGACCCTTTTAAAAAAGCTTGAAAATGCCATAATCATCCCATAATCTAAAACTTGATCTTAATCTTAATTTGTAAATTTAAGATTTATCTTACTATAAGAGCAGACTGAGCAACATTGAGGGACTCACTTTGTGATTTCAGCTCATATTTAGTTGTTTTACTTCTTTAAGTCACTTATTTCATGACTTTTCCACCTTAAAGCTCAAGTCTAGTCATATTTTTTATTTTTATTATTGTCAACAAATCCCATGAAAAGACCGAATGTTGTGTCTCTATTCGGATACTTTCCAGAATGGACGATCGCAACACTTGACCGTTTCTTCTTCTTCTATTTTTTTTTTTTTAAATGGGGAATTGCAACCTCGCTGAACATTATCACCAACATTTTACTGCGACTGCCGCGTGCCAAAATATCTTCTGGCTCGTTTACTCACTTGACTTCATTTCAGTGTTATTATAAGTGAATACAAATGAACGTTTTACTTTTAGCCGTAACAATCGCAACCGCGGCCGCCATTTTCATATATTGGTGGTCCCCCCCCCTTCCGCTATGTAGCCAAGATGGTGACCATTGAGCGTAAAAAGTGTGCAGCGTTCCACACTCAAATTTTTTACCATTATGAGTACACCATCTGGGTAACTCATAGTGCACTGCATTTTTCCTTACTTGTCAGTGTGAACGCACTTTAGCAAGAGTAAGTACAGAAGTATGCGAATTGAGTACACAAGTATATTCTGTGTAGCTGAAGCCTGATACATCTCGTTCCTCTGTGCCAGTGTTCACAACTATTAAAAACACATTAATGAGCCACCCTGTGACATGTTCCTTTATATTTTACGTCAATTCCACATGTGGGATACCACCAAATGTGTATTAATCCGCAGCTGAAAATAGTCCCCAACAAATACACTACTTACTCCTGTTTGAGTAAAAAAACTCATATTTTTTGTATAAAAACTTTAGTGCCCAGCTGTTTTAGAAAATTCCTGAGGCTTTAAAAAAAAAAAGTAACTATATATTTGTGAGATTTAGGAGCCACAGACATGGTAGGGAACCTGGAACGTATTGAAAGTGGAGCTAGACCGATACATTTCTGTATATGCCGACCAGTGAGTAAAAAGAAACTGAAGTACAAAGATGCCAAATTGCACTAGGTTTAAGGTTTCTCCAGTTTATTTTTTTACTGTAAAATGTCCTGCTTAGTATTTATCTTGGTCACAATTCTTTAAAAAATAAAAAACCCAACCAAATCTAATCAAGAAAAAAACCAAACTATCCACTGATATATTGCTATGCGATTTTTAAAAAAAAACATTGACATCGGTATCGGTCGGACTATAACTGAGAGACAGACTAACACGTTGTTGGTTTTGGTCTTTTCATGAGATTCGTTGACAATTAAAAAAACATGCAAGTAAACAACAGGCTTATCCTTTAATGCCAGTTTTAAACGTTTTTATTCAGTGATTCTGCGCTCTTATAACATGTAAAGAAAATTACAAAAACGGCTTAATAACTTTCTTTGTGTGTTTACAACCGTGTCCTTATTTATTTGTCAGTAATTCTTCCCGTACATATAAACAACCTGTACAAAACGGCTTTTTCGGCTTATTTTTTTCCTTTCCTTTTTTTTTTTTTTTCACACAACGTACAACTTGCATCATGATAACAACAATCAGCAATATTACACACCCACTTTGCAATATTCAAACTAAACATTTTCTGTGCAATACAAAATAAATGTACACATACTTTTGATATTGTTTTTTTCTCCAAAAAAATAAAAAAATCGCTGTTATTTACAAATCAAACAAAAAAAGTAAACATTCTCCACACCAGTTTGCTTTTACGTTGAACTCAGCAGAAGCGTGTTCTCTTATTAACATGTTGTATAATTTGTTTGTACAGACTTTTTTTAAACTATTATATCATGTAATGAGTGAAAAACGATAGAGCACCTATTATACGGATTACTACATGAAAAGTTTTAAAAACTCTGAAGTATACTTTGCTAAGTGACCTGAAAAGAAAATGTAGTCTTCTTTATGGTGTATAATGTACGCCCATTCAAGTATTAAAAACTGTATTTCAGGACTGTTAGTATTTAGTTATCGTCAGTAAGGCAGAAATGACATTTGCATGACATGAATGGTTTAAATTTATTGGTCTTTTTCTTTAAACATCGGAAAATATCAGCTTTTCCACTTTGTTCTTCTGTAGGTTAAAAAAAAAAAGTAAATAATTTGAATTTAATCAGAGTTTTTATGATTTAAAAAGAACTTTAAAGCAGGTGATTCATTAAAAAGAAGTCACCTGCTGGTATCATAGTTAAATCTTTAATTGCATCTGGGCAGAAATAAAGTGATAACACCAGACGAAATCTACAAACCACAAAAGGTACTTTCACTACAACCAAAAAAAATAAAAAATCAGTTGTGAGAAATAAAATCTATACATATATTTACTGTAGATTCACACCTGTTTTGTAAAATGTGACACATCTATCATGTTGTTTTCCTTTGAATGTTCTCGCGTCACGTTGAGCTTACTGTAGCCGTTCCTCTGCTTTATGGTTTTTGTCTGCGGAAGAGGCAGTGCTTTATGGCAATAGAAGGTAGAAGTCACATGTGCATATCATGCTGCACTAATATAGTGCAATGTAGAGCCTGAAACAAAGAAAGGGTGGAGGCAGGCAGGCAGTAGTTTCCATGAACAACTGATTGCAGGCTACTCCTCCATCAGCATCGTACAGATCAGTTTATCCCACAAACACAGGCCTGTGTGTCTCTAAATCAAGCAAAAAAAGAAAAGAAGAAATGCCTCCCTTTTGTTCAAGACTGTAAAAGAGATTTGAGTCAAAACCCAGTTGAGGATTGAGAAAAAGGAATCCAAACCTTTTTATGGAGATTTTCCTCTCCCTCCCCCTCTTTCCCGCGGTGACTTTTGGCAACGTACGAACCGTCAGAGCATCCTAAGCCTCCAGCTACTCAGCATTTTTTTTAGGGACAAGCAGAAAAGCGCGGGGGAAGAGTTGGAGCTTGTGCTGCTATGTTCAGAGACAGCAGGAGAGCCGGGTCTGTCTTCTGCACCCAGCTTTATTCCTGTGTCTGAAATTAAGTCTTTTCTTTACAGAAATGTGGACGTGTAGGGGGCAAAAAAAAAAAGGCATTTCATTGAACACGGTGGAGGTCAGGTCACGAAGGCTTTAGCAAAAGAAAATACTTAAAAGGGAGTGAATGGAGCTCTACTTGAAATGGCTAAACCCCACCAGTGTCTCTGCTAAGAGGATTTTCTGTAATTTTGCCGCTCTGTGACGTGTCCATTCATGCTGCAAACATCCATGTCCCTCACTGTAATGGCTGTGATGAAGTGGGTCTCTATGACAGGTGAAGTGCTCGGTGAAGCATCTCCCAGAGGGACTACATGTCCGTGTCCCCGTCGTAGGCGAGAGTCAGAGGTTTTAGTCGGTTGTTTTGTTGCCTCTGTCTCTGAGGTCTCTTTGGCTTTTTGCTGTGTGGAAAGATTAAGACAGAGTCAGAGTGGCACTTGAAATAATTCCCCAAAAGCAACTACAATATAAACTACCACACTTACCATGTGGTTACAGCGCATGTTTCAGGTTGTAATTATAAAAAACTTAATGTAGGTGGTGATTTCCACACAGAACACATGGAGACTTACTCCAGCACAGGAGAAGAAAGTATTTCTTCTAGATTTGGATGGTTTGAAATACAATTATTAAAGTAATTTATTGGTTCCCAATTCGTTTTGTTGTTTTCAATTATCAGTCAAATATCTGGCAGCCCATCTAAATAATTATCTTTCTGATTTATTTTCCATTGTAGACTTTTCTAAGAAATGCTGTTAAATGACTATTCCTGTTAAAAGTTGTTAAAAGTGGAGCCTCTAATCACAAAGCGGCAGTGATCACAAATAAATTATAAACCTTTTAAAGGATAAACCTTTTCATTTTTCTATATGTTTCTTATTATCAACAAATCTCATGAAAACACCAAAACGGCTCACTAATTTCCCTAAACAGCTGGGCACTAGATTTCAGTAAACGTTGCTCAAACAGGAATAAATTTGTATGTATGTGTCTATATATGTATGTATGAATATATGTATGTATGAAAATATGTTTGAAAATATGTATGTGTGTATGTATATATGTATGAAAGTATATATGTATATATGTGTGTATGTGTATGAATATATGTATGTATGAGTGAATGTATGTATGTATGGGTATGTATATATGTATGAGTGAATGTATGTATGTATGGGTATGTATATATGTATGAGTGTGTGTATGTATGTATGTATATATGTATGAGTGTGTGTATGTATGTATATATGTATGGGTATGTATATATGTATGAGTGTGTGTATGTATGAATGTATGTATATATGTATGAGTGTGTGTATGTATGTATGAGTGTGTGTATGTATGTATGAGTGTGTGTATGTATGTATGTATATATGTATGTGTGTGTATGTGTACGAATATCTGTATATATATGTATGTACATATGCGTGTATATGTGTGTATATGTGTATATATGTATGTGTATGTGTGTATATATGTATGTGTATGTATGTATATATGTATGTGTATGTATGTATATATGTATGTGTATGTATATATGTATATATGTATGTGTATGTATATATGTATGTATGTATGTATATATGTATGTATGAAAATATGTTTGAAAATATGTATGTGTGTATGTATACGTATGTATGTATGAATATATGTATGTGTATATATATGAATATATTTATGAATATGTATGTATATATGTATCAAAATATGTATGTATATGTATGTATGAAAATAAATATGTATGTATGAAAATGTGTATGTATGAAAATATGTGCATGTATGTATGAAAATATATATATGTATGAAAATATATATGTATGTGTATATGTATGTATGTACGTACGTACAAATGCTACGGCAAGGGGGAGATATCATTATCTTCCCCACCCCAGGTTTTGGGTACCAAGCCCCAAATAACAAGTCCAAGTTTAATAGAGGCTTAACACAACACCTGAGATATAACTATAACAATAATAATAGAAATAGACTAAGTAAAGTACCTAAAGTACTCTCTGAAAGTCTACTAGAAGTGATGCAGATGTGAATGAGATGAGCAAGAAAAGCCTTCCTGCTTTCACATACATTACTTTCATACATTACCTTCATACATTACCTTCATACTTTCATTCATACATTACCTTCATACATTATCTTCATTCATACATTACCTTCATACTTTCATTCATACATTACCTTCATTCATACATTACCTTCATACATTACCTTCATACTGTCATTCATACATTACCTTCATACATTACCTTCATACTTTCATTCATACATTACCTTCATTCATACATTACCTTCATGCTTTCATTCATACATTACCTTCATACTTTCATACATTACCTTCATTCATACATTACCTTCATACTTTCATACATACATTACCTTCATACATTACCTTCATACATACATTATGAATATGTGTGTGTGTATATATATATATATATTCTCAATTCATTTTTATTTATATAGCGCCAGATCATAAAGTTAGCTCAGGGCACTTTTTCATATAGAGCAGGTCTAGACCGACTCTTTATGTTTACGGAGACCCAACAATTCCCACCAAGAGCAGCACTAGGAGCCAGTGGCAAGGAAAAACTCCCTTTAACAGGCAGAAACCTTGAGCAGAACCAGAACCAGACTCTGGGTGGGCGGCCATCTGCCTCGACTGGTTAGGTTGAGAAAGAGGAGAGGGAGAGAGCGAGAGAGAGATAGCAAGAGGAAAGCGAACATACAGTGGTACAGCACAGTTCAGTTCTACATACAGATGTAAAGTAACAGCAGTTGTAATGGTATTAATGTTAATACAAATAATACTAATAGCAATATAATAACAGTAATACTAATAATGAGACCAATAATAACAATAGCAGCAGCGGCTGCCGAGCAGGAACATGGGGGCAGCAGGTGGCCCGCAACCACCGATCCAGACTCCGCAGTTCCACGACCACAGATCACGACTCCGCGACCACCGATACACACACACACACACATATATACATATACACATATACACACACACATATATATATAAATATACATATATACACATACATATATACACATATATATATAAATATACATATATACACATATATACACACACATATACATACACACGTACGTACACACATGTACGTATACACACACACATACACACACGTACACACACACGTACATGTATACACACATACATGTACACATACATGTATATACATACACATACATACATACACATACATACACGTATATACACACATACATACATGTACATACACGTATACATGTATATACATACATACATGTATATACATACATACGTATATACATACATACATACATACATGTATATACATACATACATACATGTATATACATACATACATACATACATACA